>MJUU01070548.1:4288-14991 GCA_002080025.1 Modiolus philippinarum
TTGTTGTTATTGTTTTATTTTTTTGTTTTTATTTCCCAAGAGGTCAAAATGTTTGGCATGTTTGTACCTCACAAGAAATTCTTTGAATTTGATTTCGTTTGAGGAAATTCTTTAATTTTGATTTTCCTGTGAGGAAATGGTTTCCTTATAGAGTTCCTTTAAGGAAATTGTTTGTTTATAGAGTTCCTCTGAGGAAATTGTTTGTTTTTTTATTTCCTCAAAGGAAATTCTTTTGTTTAAATTTTCCCCAGAGGAAATCTATTTCTTGTGAATTTCCTCCGAGGAAAACATTAGTACATATATTTCCTCATGGAAATAAATTTCCTCTGAGGACATTGTTTTTCCTCTGAGGAAACTGGTTTTTCCTGAGAGGAAAAGTATATTTCCTCTAAGGAAAATAATTTCCTCAGAGGAAAAAATGAATTTCCTCGAGGAAATCAGCAAGTTTGTGCTTAAAGCTCGGAGGGTTTAAGCATCGGACAGATTATAACCCGTAGAAATTAATTATAATATAAGTATCTATCACCTCCAGATAATTTTTTTTCCTTTCAAGAAAAATTACGCGTCCCATTTTTGCACTCACCGGAATTGCAAACTTGTCCCGGAGAGTGTTATATAATTGAATTGTTCTTAACTTTGCAAATAATACATCAAACAGCACGATTAATGACGTATTGGTTGCTAAAGACATTAATTAACAACACAAAAAGCATTGATCCAATAAAATAACAGTAGTTAATGGCCAAATTGTCAAAAAAAGCTTAAAGCATGTGCGCTTCCGTCGATATCTTAAAACATTGTTAGTTAAAATTCTCCTTCTGATATAATTATCTCATGTCTGTCTTTCTGGTAATCGGGATTTTCTATGTTAAACTGATATGTAGGTAGACTGTATTTTAAGATGAAAACCATTACACCATTAATTTTTTTCGATTGTGCGCGGCTTTGTCTCGGCATAAAATGTAGTGTGTCTGATTGTATGTTTTGACACTGTAAAACGTTACAAGTTCATCTTTAAAACAGACTTGTATGCTCTCTATATTTTTCAGTTATGGTGTACTTGTGCATGACAGAATTTCTCATATGGATATACTATTGATACTTTCAAATTTTGGCAATTATTTTTGTAATTTTCGAAATGTAATCCAGACCACCTGTTTTAAGTGCCCACATCTCACTATTTTATAACGCCAAGTTTTCTTGCATTCGACTTGATGAGTGCCCTGTGTTTGTCTATATGTTGTAGTTGTCCCCTAGCTTGAGACACTAGTGCTTTTGTCGGGCAAAGGATGACAGTGATTGTAAGAGCACTTTGCCAGTTTAATTGATGTTTGTTGACAATCCCGCACCCATGACCAAGAAAGACATGGATGTAGCGTTGCTCGACAATTAGCAAAGAATTCCGCTTAAACCGGTGCTAGGGGCCGTCTTGAACTTACTATGAGGTATGAGCAAAGCTCATTGTTGAAGGCCTCATGGTGACTTCAAGATGAAGAACAACAATATAAAGCGTTGTTCCTTTGCTTGTTTTTTACCATGTATTTGTAGAGACTTTGTCTCATGTGCATTTACTCCATATCCTTTTATTCACCATTGTACATCAACGTTCCTAGAAGGCCAATTCGGTTGGAGTAAAATGTGTCGGTCTGGGGTACTCACTACTGCAGCAGTAACTCCACGCTCCATTAACAGTTTTATATTTTGTATAAGATTATCTGGATGTATTAAGTGCTCTATCACGTCAGCCGAAACAATGATAGCATTCTTGGCAATATGATAGCATTCTTGGCAATTCTTGGCAGATATCATATCAAGTGATATTTTTTCATTGTTTAAATCGAGCGGAATAATACGAGCATCGTATTGCATACTTGAGTTAAACCGTTTACGAGCCTGATCTAAGTTGCTTTGATAATCAAATGCCACGATGTTAAATCCTGCATTATAAAGAAGACGTGTCTTATAACCATTTCCACAGCCTATATCAATTATCCAAGTTGTCCTATACTGTTTTGCTAAAGAAGCCGCCATATTGTATACATCATATTGATACAACAATTTCCCACGACTTGGTGTATCAAAATCATACTTAGGATGTGTATTCCTATAATATTTACTTCCTAAGGCAAAGTTCGTACATTTATCCTTACTTACAACATCCACGGTTACGCGCTGATTGAAATAGAGTCGTACTGTAATATAAAATATAATAACACTTAGGGTTAATACTGAAATTTTTGTCCACATCATGTCAAAGTGACTTGTAAATCCTAGTTGTCTGTCTAAAAGATATTAACGTCACTACGTTACCAAGGAAAGATGGAGTATATATTGTCAATGCATATGTCGTGTATTATATTCATTAATGTGATAACTGTGAAACAGATTGTTTTTTTTTGTATAGACGTAAGCTTTATATGGTAAATATACTACTCAACAAAAGAAACGATACACAGTTAATTTTGTTAATATTTTTGTATTTCGCAATTTTAAGTTTTTATTTTAGTGTATTAATGTATTCAACGCCAAAACGCATTTGTTTATTCCATTTTAAGATCAATTCCGAAACGGATAGGATGAAAATCCGGAATGGAACTTTTTCGCCCTATGATCGAGTTTGCCGTAAACAGACGGATGATTTAAATTGTTTGATGTCAATAATCGGGACACTTTATCAGATTAACAATTTGCCATTTCAAAAATCTCATTTCTATGCCTCGTTCAATCCAAAATCAGCGCAAACAATGAATTATCGCGGTCAGACCTTCGATCTTGATTTTTGCACTCTCGATTAATCGTTATGCGAAAAGAAGAACAAACTAAGGACTTTTGATTAATTTGAAGCAAATGTGCCCATCAAATAATAAATTACGTGACAGCGCGGCCTGTGAGACGTCGCAACGTCAACATCGCGTAACGCGCTTTTACACTTATGAGAACGGATATTGAAATCGGAAAGTAGGCCTGAGGAAATCATGATCGACATAACAACAGAATTTGGAAGTCAGCTGGTTCGAAAATGTGATGGTTTGGTAAAAACACTCAATTTTGCCCCTTTTGGCCCCTTTTCATAAACAGGAAGGGTAATAATGACCAAAAACCTTTCCAAGCCTTTCTTTTGTTCCAAGGTTCATTGTGTAAAAATGTCATTAGGATTGATCAGCTTGAATTTAAGTTTTGACCAAAAACAAAAGTGTCTATTGACAATGACGCCGCCGACGACGACGACAGCGCCATACCATCATACGACCTCAATTTTTTTGGCGAACGTATAAAAACTGTCATGTGAGCCAACGAGTATCAGCGTACTCTTATTCTAGCGGGAGTACTGTGAGAGAAGGATATTTCGGCCCCAGATGTTCGGATGAGTCTAGCTAAGTCCGAGATGATTGAAATCTTGTCCTAAAATGTCTGATATTTTCTTCCCTTGTAGTTTAAGTTGATGCTTGCTTTCATCTCTCACTGAATTCCCTCGAAAATGAAATAAAATCCACACACAAAGTTGTTCCGTTCGTCTGTGTTCAAATGTAACCAGCGATTCACACTACACTCAATCTTGAATCCTGAAGAAAGTTAATCTACTACGTGATATGGTTATAGTGTTACCATATGCACTATGCTATTAACATTAAAGTAAATCGTAAAAACTTTAATGAATAAATTAAACAAGAATATGTGTCTAACGGACACAATGCCCCGCCTCACATGCTATATTTTCGTGATCAGAAAAGTATGAATTTGGTTGCATGGATATATTTTTTTATGATTTCTGTTTAATTTTACCCTAATGGGTAATTAATTCAATAATAGCATACATCCTTCACAGAAAAGAACTTAAATCAATGGATTAATCTCAAACCATTCCCCCCTTTTCCGTGATCAGTGGAGCATGAAATTAGTGGCATGGGGAAATTATTATTATGATTTTTGCTTATTTATATCCTAATATATATTTATATAAAGTTTCATGATAATAGCATACATCTTTCACAGAAAAAAACTTCAACCTAAGGGTAAACCTCATACTACCCCCCTTTTTACAATGATCAGTGAACCATGAAGTTGGTAGAAAGGATAAATTTTTATTATGAATTTTGTTCAATTATACCCTAATGTATATTTGTATAAAGTTTTATGATAATAGTATACATCCTTCGCAGAAAAAAATTTCAACCTAAGGGTAAACCTCATAATACCCCCCTTTTTTCCGTGATCAATGAAGCATGATGATAGTGTAGATAAAGTTTTATTGTGATTTTTGTTTAATTATATCCTAATGTGTATTTATATAAAGTTTCATGATCATAGCATACATCCTTCACAGAAAAAAACTTAAACCTAAGGGAAAACCTGACTTGGGACAGACGGACGAACGGACGGACGGACAGACCCGAGCACTATATGCCCCCTACTATCGTAGGCGGGACATGAAGATAGCAATTTTCACATGACTCGACAAAATGATATTAGAGCAAGACGTCTTTCTGTTTCTCCAAACACTATGCAGGTCGTCATGACAACAAGGCGAATACAATACATAAAATAATGGTACGACCCGATTGGATATGGGTACATCTCTGTATGCTTTCATTATTGAACATTCCAAAAAACAAGTTTGATATTAGAATCCATTCACTGAAATTCCTACAATTCCTACATAAGAGGCTTTTTGTCTAGAAAAGTTAGTTACAATTGGTTTGTTTGAAACTGTATATCAATTAGAATGTGCAATAATTTTTTTGAAAGACGATGTTTTTTCTCTCGTGTTTTCTACTATATTTTATCCCAAACAATGTAAAAATCTTACGATGCGAAGATTATTATATCAGCGACAAGAATATAGAATTTTATATACAATTACGGCCAAGGAACGGAGAAAGATTTAGAAACTACATTTTCTGCAAGTGCCGTTAACTGTATGGGGGCAAATTTATCTCGTTCATATATTTTAGATGCAGCTATTGCCTTTAGAGGGTAACTCATTCCCCATATCAAAAATCGGGAACAAATCTTTAAAACTAGCACTAAAATTTAAAGTCACGTGGATGTGCCACAAATAAGGAACAGGGACAAATGTAAAGTCTCCATCCTGTGTTTGTAAAAAGAAAAATAGAAACTGCTTTTTCTGCAAGGTCCGGCAGCTATGTCGAGGCAATTGTGCAAAAGTCTAACAATAATTGCCAGTAAACTTCACTTGATTTTTGGCTTTCATTAACTAGTACCATAAGGTCTCCCACCACTATAGAAATTCAATGCTCCTTGTCACATTTCAATTTCACTAGCAAAGGATTTCGATCCGATTCTGTCCTCTTCACTGAAGAGGAGAGGTGCGGATCGTTACCATTGGCTAAAGAAGATGGTCACATACCAGTACCTATTTTCAGTCCTATGAGATATCCTTTTCAAGATACAAGAAAATACCTCGAGATCAAAGAACACGTAAAACTTGTAATATCGTTGACAAGGGAGAACACTTCTTTTTTCATTGTCAAATTAACAATAATATAAGACAGAGTTTTATTGAAAATATAAACAGCCATGTAACTGATTTTAATCAGCTTGATTCTCATTCAAAGTTAAAAAAAATCTTGGATCCTGATATAAGTATTTTGTGCAGTGTTGTTGACTTTATAAAGTGGTTTGTAGAACTGCGAAAATGAGGTCCACATTGGCCAATTTTACTTCACTAAATATAATGAATATTTTTATTAAATGTTGTAAACATTTTGTGAATTCGTATGCTACATTTATTGTATGTCATTTTTATTATATGTTTTGTTTAAGCCCATTGGGGTTTACTTATACTAATAAAGTATGATCTAACATATTCGAAATTAAATACTTTCGAAGTAAGCAAAACCTAAGCGATATTTTTTTTTGTTTTACACAGCCGTGTGAAACAAGCAGCATGCACTCTTTCCTGCAATATAATAGTCATGGTTGTTCTAGATAATTTTTATGCCCCCGCGACGAAAAGTCGGGGGGGGGGGGCATATTGTTTAACCCTTGTCCGTCCGTCCGTTCGTCCGTCCGTACGAATGAAAAACACAACTATTCATGTTTTTTAGAAAGTTTGCAAACAAATTCCAACTACTTCAAAGGAATCTCCCTAACAATAAGTAGATGTGCACACACATATCTTTTGGAATATTCAAAATGGCAGCGGTTGCCATGGAAACCGAAAAAAAAAAGCGAGAAAAATTCAAAGTGCTTCAAATTTGATGAAACTTTACAAGAAGGATGTCTAGCACCCATAGATATGATTTTGGGTCTCAGAATTTTCAAAATGACTGCCGTTGCTATGGAAACTGGAAAAAGGCGGGAAAATTCAAAGTGTCTTAAAATGGATGAAACTTTACAGGAAGATTGCCTAGCACCCATAGAATTGATTTTCGGGCTCAGAACTTCCCTTTTATATATTTTGGAAAAAGGGGAGGCATATCATTGTGTCCATACTTGTACTGTGTCAACATATGCTTAAATTTGCACTTGCCATATTGATTCAGAGTTCAATGAGCGGGGGCATAATTGGTTGCCATTCAAGTTTATGAGGGTCAACAGTGCAGCAGAAATAATAAAAAAGCGTTGATTAATGTGTTTGATGCTGTCAATTTTTAAAAGTTAAGATATTTAGAAGCAATCCAAGCAAAAATTTTTCATAATGCCCGTTGCATATTCAGATATTATAATACATGAATTCTGCTCTGCCTTGATTAAATATCATAAATTCTGTAATTGTTCTAGTTTACCATTTCCACTATGGGCCAAGTGCGAATCGATGAGATCGTTATTATAGTCTAAACAATAGATGCGATCCAGATAAAGAAATTATTACTGTAATAATATCAATAATGTATATTACAGTAATAATGATTTTTTTTCAACAATCGCATATATTGCTTGGCAATGATTATAATGATCTCGTCGATTCGCACTTGGGCGATAGTGATACCACACTGTCAGCCACTTGTATCAAATGAGATACTAGTATTGTTATAGGTATCAAACCACCAATTCAACCAATCAGAGTTGGAACGTATGAGAAAATAGACCTTTTGAATCTAAAGATAGACTTTGTATTCTTGCACCTTTCAAACTATTCAAGGGAATTTGATGAATGATACACCCATTTAAACATTGATATATTAGGTTTATTTCGATACCAAAGTTAATTGAGCAGGTGTAATTTTAGATCACTTAAAGGAGGGAATTCCCAATAACTGTTTTTCGCAATGTTGTGATGTCATGGTACGTATTTATAGGTGGCTTTCCCCGACACACCGGGAATGTCTTAGAAGGCTTTAAAGGTGTGATGAAAAGTTGATATAATGTAGAGCAGGCATGTGCCTTTCACGACAGACGACAGGTATGGTCTTGGGAAGGTTAAACTTAAGATAAATTGTCCAGGGAGGTTTGGAAATTCCAAATTTTAGTTGAAAATGTTAAAGAAATGAATTGGTGGTTTCACACCTTATAGAGCAGGACACCCCGTGAAACTGGAAACATACTAATTTGCTGTTTAATGTGTTATTTTCACATTGCTAAAGTTTCAACATATTTGCCAGTAAAAGTATATCTTTAAAATTGTTGTTTTCGATATCGAGAAAATAATTGTTTGGCTGCAGTATCATTTTCAATTAAGTGCCAATGTTTCCCCGATACATCTTCTAATCCGTTTAAATATTGGATTATACACATGTATCTATAGGTGGTGATTTCAATTTACTAGTATCACCGCGTCCAACGGAACATTTGGGTGTCTGTTTCAAAGCGAAGGATTGACCAACCATGCGAGTTAATTCATTTCCATTTAAAATAATAAAGACAGACAGTCTTGTCAAAATTATTACTGCACGGGATGAAGGTATTATCATAGTTTATAAACCTGTTAAGACATTTAGAATATACGCTGTAGATACTGCAAACACTCGAGCCCAACTTCAGAATCGGGGTCGGAAACTGACAACATCACTTATTTTCCATTTGCATTTTGTAACCCAAAGCTTGTCGGTATAAAATGATGATTGAAAACTTTTGTAATTACAAGTAAAACTGATTTGTATAAGTTTTATAAACGAATAAACTACAAACAAAGTGTAATTTGTAAAAATCAAATGTGAAGCATGGGGTGTTAACTTCATGTTCCTCATGGGGTGTAGGCTCTCATTTGAGGGAAAGATTGTTTCCAATCCAATTCCACCTGCAACGATATAAATATTAGTTTTTAGTTATTTAAAGGTACCATTCAAGGACAGGAAAGGAAACGTGGCCATAACGAGGTTAAATGTGTAAATTCACATAGCAAATACATTCCGTAGCACCCTCCGACTGCCAAAAAGAGGAAACACAGCAATAAGGTTAAGAATTCTGATTAAAATGAAAAAAAATTGTTCGATTAAAACGGTTTATCACTTTTCCGTTGTCAAATTTGCAATGGTTTTCAGGTTATAATATAAGCCTAACGTACTCCGAGATGGATTGCCCAATTCAAATAGTGTCCTTATATAATAATAGAGTTCAAAAAGCGATCTTTTCTCCTATTGAAACCATTCGAAAATTGCTGCGATATAATAGTTCTTTTTCTCAATTTGTTTTTCTATGTGCTTAACTTTTGGGGATTACTGCAAGCGAAGGCGGTTTTACATTTATAGTAGTTTAATTATGTGTTGTTTGTATTGTAATCTGTTTGTTTTGTCATGGTAGTTTATATATAGATATTCTCTCTGTGTGTGATCCGATATTGACATGTATTCTAGATTTCTGATATTTTGGTCATTGCTTCGGTATTAAATGCCAATTGAAAGTTTGGGCATTGATTTTCTCTGGACGCATTATTCTCTCCGGGCAAACATTGCGCACGACTTGTTTTGATACCGGCAAATCTTCAAATATACTAATTTGACTTGCTAGTATTGATATGGCCTTTATATTTCTTTGTTATAATATTTTTATGGACTATCTATCTTCTCATCAGCTGGTTATCCCTGAACTACAGGGTAATATAACTTCACATGTATTGATAATCAGTCACTATGCCATTATAATGATTATATGGAATTGCTGCGTAATGGCCTAAAAGTAAACCCACGGCTTCAACTTTCTCTATCCCTTATTTCCAAAATTACCTTCAGACAACGCTTTTTCCCATACGGGTAGAAACTGTACTTAGAATAAATTTGAATACACAATTGTCCTCTGGTAAAATGTGACTAAACTGCAATTTGCCAAAACCGAACTAGAATTTCAGAGACTCGGACTGTATCGCTAACCCGTCAAGATGTTTTGTAAGCCATGCCTATGCTGATGACCGAAAATATTTCTCCTAAAGTACGTAATTTTAAGCTTTGTTCTCCAATAGCAGCCATGTGATTGTCAGATCCAAAAGAACTATGCAATTTTTGAAAAAAAAGACTTTAAAAAACATCGTCTATCAACAGGTCATTGGAATTCCCATGGGTACAAACTGTGCACCTCTCATTGCAGATCTTTTCCTGTTCTGTTACGAACGGGACTTTATGAAAAAACTACAGGATGGAACCATACAAAACAGTAATCAACTTTTTTCAATTTTCAACGATAACAGCGGGTATATCGACGATATCCTTACTATTGATAATCCCGAGTTTTTAGACTATGTCGACTTCATTTACCCACAAGAACTGAAACTTGATAAAGCAAACAATGATTCTAAACACTGCCCATTTCTCGATCTAACTATCATCGTTGACTCTGGAAAAATTAAAACTAAAATCTATGATAAAAGGGATGATTTTGATTTCACTATTACTAATTTCCCTTTTCTTGATGGCGACGTTCCATACGGGGTGTTTATATCTCAACTGGTACGATTCGCACGCGTCTGATCTACTCTTGACGACTTTAATGAACGTAACCTTACTATCACATCCAAACTATTAGAACAAGGTTACAGATTTCACAGATTGATAAACACATTCAAGATGTTTTATAGAAGATATGAACAATTGGTTTCTAAGTATAATGCGACTCGGGAACAGCTTATTACTAAAAGCATTTCTCACCCTCCTTTATACGGAAATGTTGTTAAAAATGTCAAAAAATGATAAAAAAAATCCAGAAAAACTGGCACGTAACTTACATTCTTTACGTAATAGGGGATATTGACCGGATATTCTTCATGATTTCGTTAAATTGGCTTTGGGATCCAATGACCTGAAGATTTTACAATTATACTGGCCTTTCACTTATACTGCCGATGTCTACTGAAATCCATGATGATTCTTTACCAAACCCTTCGGGAAGTTTTGAATTTGATTATTATTCCGTAGTGCGACAGTGTTTTACCAGCAGACTAGGCTCCTTGAGCTAGCCGGCAGTTTAGCGGCGAGCACTCCTGGACCCATCTTTCTAAATTACGTTTTGTCTATTCTTTCCTTTTCAAGATTGTGGTCTTAGAGTTAGTGGTCTACCTGTATTGGGTTTTATTTGTATGTTTATTATACTATAGGGAAACGGGATAGAGAAGGGGAGGTTTGGGCGCCCATAAACCGGTTTAACCCTACCGCTGGCTGTTGCCAGTGCCGGTACCAAGTCCGGCTATCCCGAGTTCCTATCGTTATTTATGTTTGTCTTTTGTCATTTTATTGTTTTTCTTGTGCAGTTCCCTGGTTGATTGTGACATGTGATTGTAATGTTCGGCCATTGTAAGTGTTTCCTGTTATCTT
>MJUU01070550.1:7188-19474 GCA_002080025.1 Modiolus philippinarum
AGTTATCTCTCTAATCCAAACCCTAACGCTAACCCAAGTTCTTATGACAACTCTATAATCATTCATTATTTATTTTCGAATATTATTTTAATATTCTCATGTTATTCCCCCCTTTTATCCAACTTCTAACCCTAATCTAAGTTGCTATGGCAACTTTTATTCTTTTTATTATTATTTATCATTTTATTTATTATAATATTATTCGTTTATTTTATTTACTGACTTTTTATTATTTTAGATTATTTAATTTATTTGTATTTTTAATTAATTATTTATTATTAATTTATTTTATTCATTTACTATCATTTTTGTTACCAATATTTATTTTATTGATTAATTTTATTATTGTTTTCATTTATCTATTATATGATTTATTTATATTTTCAATTAATTAATTATTTTTATTATTATTTGATTTATTTAAAATTAAATATAAGTATTTTTTTTATTATTTTATTTAATTTACTTGTTCTTGAATGTCATTGTTTCCTAAACATCAAACCCCACCAATTTATTAGTATTGTTCATTTACCTAGTCCCCTAACCCAACTTTTAACCTTCACTTTCGCAAGTGCTATACTTGTTAGATCTATTATAATGTGATTATATGTGAGATTTTACTTAGGTCACTCTGCGTTTATCCAGGCTTGTGACTGGCTATCCAATGGGATAGGCCGCATTACCCTCCTTCCGTCCCATTTGTTTTAATTGCTTTTATTTTGCTAACATATAATGTCATATCAGTAAGTAGATATATTGTCCATTTGGTATTGGATCTCTGATGCCTTATAATTTCAAGGAGTAACTTGTAGGATCAATGAGCTGGTAAACATCCTCTGTATTTTAAATTAGCATGGGCACTTAAAAAATCTGGCGTTATTTCGACTGGTAAAGAAATATCGTAGTTCATCTGTTTGTTAGTCTCGTAAATTAAATCCAAACGATAAGTTTATTTTAAAGACTTCCCATATTAACTCTAGAACATTGAGGAGATTGCTGCTTTCCAAAACGATTCTCTATGAGGTTTCCTGTATATGCTACGATTCGAATACTTGGTCAGCATTCTAGGTACAACTGCACGTCGAGTGTCACGATATTCAGGTAAGACGTCTGCTTTGGTATGACCCTCGTTGGTTGTCGGTGTGTTGAGCATTTTATCATCGCTTTCAGGTTGAGTTGTAGTTGGTTGATCCCCTTTTCTAGATTGTAATATGTTGGGTCTGTTCAGCATCAACATAAGCTTCGTAGATTTGGCTCCTGGTCTTTCGTGTAAAGCACGGTCACGTTTTAGGTTGGAGTTATCGTTGAAATATCGACCACAGACATCACACTTCAATGTGTAGTCATGGGAAGCTTCATGCCTTCTTTTGTTATCTTCTCGGTCGAATTTTTTCTTACACTTGGAACAGCTGTATTTTTGTTTTTCCTCTGAGTGGCACTTCGCGTGTCGTTGTAAATTCCGCTTTTCTGTGTACGTTTTCGGGCATTTGTTACAAGCGAACATTTTAACTTTTAACGAAAACTGGTCAACTGATTGGCAGTCTGGCGACTGAAGAGACCGGTCGACCGCACCTTTATATAGTCTTAAAGTATTTGTATCGATGCCTGTGATTGGTCGGCTTATTTTGTAAGACGGCTTTTGATTGGTTGATTTTCCTGCATTCTGATTGGTCAATCCATGGTAAATGGAGGCTTCTGATTGGTTGAATTTCCTGCAATTTGATTGGTCAATATTATGTACAGCTTCAATCCACTTTCTGTTTCAGGAATGGTGACTTTCGGAATGATGGATAGCTTATCTGTATTCTGATGGAACTATAACCAGTTGTAATTTGTTAGAACTCAAATTGAAATGAAAGACTATTTCCATGAAAATATACCTAAGTAATATGCAAATGAGTTTATATTTATTTCATTTATTGATATTCTTAATTAATGTTTTATTTATTTAATTAATTATTTTATCATTACTTTTATTATTATTTTATTTTTATTTCATTTCAATATTATTTTATTCACTTATTATTTTGTTTAGTTATTTTATTTATTTATTTTATTTATTATTATTTTATTATTGTTATTATATATTATTTAAGTTTTTTTATCTTTTCATTTAATTATTAACTTTTTGTTTATTTTATTTATTATTTTTTTAAATTATTTTAATTTATATTAAATTGGAATCTAATTTTTATATTTTCAAACTATTGGAGTTCTCTTCTTTTTAATGTTAACCCTAACCCTGATGTATATAACCCTAACCCTTATATATAGAACAGTAACCCTTATGAATATAACCCTAACCCTAATGTATAACACTATCCCTAATGTATATAAACCCTAACTTTAATGTATAACCCTAACACTTATGTATATAACAGTTACCCTAACCCTGATTTCAAACCCTAAATGTAACCTTAGATATTTAACTTACATGTTTATCTTAACCCTTATGTAACAGCTACCCTAACCCTATGTATATAACCCTAACACTTATGTATATAACCCTAACCCTAATGTCTATAACCCTAATCCTAATGTATATTACCCTAATCCTTATGCAATAACAGTCACCCTATGTATTTAACCCTAACACTTATGTATGTATATAACACTAACCTTAAATAACCATAACCTTATGTAACCCTAATTTTTTTTGTATATAAAAACCCTTATATACCCTAACTCTTAACTCTTATACATATAACCATAACCCTAATGTATATAACAGTAACCCGAACCCTATCTGTAATCTAACAGTAACCCTAACCCTTATGTATAACGCTACCCTTATGTATAACCCTGACCTTTATTTATATAACAGTAACCGTAGCCCTTATGTATATCACAGTAACCCTTATGTAATAACACTCACCCTTACCCTTATACATATTACCCCAACTTTATGTATATAACAGTAATACTTATGTACATAACTCTAACCCTTATATATAGAACAGCAACCCTTATAACCCTACCCTAATGTATATGGCACTAATCTTAATGTATATAACAGTAACCTAGCACTTATGTATAGCCCTTACCCTTATCAGATCTGTTACCCTAACCATGCTGATGGATATTATAATTCATTGAAAACACATAATGAAACGTTTATGACTATGAACAGACAGAAAACATCAATGACATTGATATGAACATAACGTTATCCATAACTATGAACTGACATTAACTATGAAAATAAATTGATATTAAGGACAATATGAACAACAAATACATGGATAGATGTTAAAAGATCAACATAAACTATGAAAACTAATTGATATTACAGACAATGTGAACAACAAATATAAACAGAAACGTTTACATATCAACATGAAGTGACACAACATATGAAAACAATTTGGCACTGGAGACAATATGAACAATACATACAAGCATAAATGGTTAAAGATCAACATGAAGTGATACAACATATGGATGTAAACAACAAATGGATGACGAAGTAAACATAAAGTGACACAAACTATGAAAACAAATAGATATTGACGACAAAATGAACAACAAATACATGCATAGATGTTAAAAGATCAACATAAAGTAAAACAAACTATGAAAACCTGTGACTGTGAACACCAAATACAAGCATAAATGTTAAAAGACCAACATTAAATGGTACAACATACGAATGTAAACACCAAATACGAACAGAAATATTGAAACATTATAGATTAACCACATTCATGAGAACTTGAACATCAAAACACAACATGTAACATGAAATATGAACAAAAATACAAGCATTAATGGTTAAACATGAACATGAAGTGATACAACATATGAGAACACACTGATGTGAACACCAAATGCAAGTAGAAATGTTCAATATTAAACATTAAGCGACACAAAATATGAAAACTAATTGATATTACAAACAATATGAACAATATATTCAAGCATTAATAGTAAAAGATCAACAGTAAATGATACAACATATATATGTGAACACCAAATACGAACTGATTGAACATTGAAAACAGAAAAATTGAACAAACATACAAACATTGACATGAATGTTGATACCAAAATAAGAAATACAACGTTAAGTATGAAGTCAAACACAATAATAAATGCAAACTTGAACACCAAAACACAATATGTAATGTAAAATATGAACACGAAGACAACAAATTATGAAAATAAATGTGAACTATTACATGAAAACATAACAAGATACATTAAATATGAACACTAACACAACAAAGTATGAGATCAAATGTGAACTGTTCCATGAAAACTTAATATGATATGTTAAATATGAACATAAATGCAACAAAGTTGGAAAATAAATCTAAACTTCTATATGAAAACACAACATGACACATTAAACATGAACATAATTACAGCAAATTATGAAAAGAAATGCAAATTTGTACATGAAAATACAAACTAACAAGATAATGTGACACAAAACATCAAACATATCGATGTTTATGAAGACTTTAACACAAAAACACAATATGGAATGTAAAATATGAACACAATTACAACAAATTATGAAGATAAATACAAACTTGACACGAAAACGTAAGATAAAACGTTAAATATGAACATAAATTCAACAAACGTGAAAACTTATTGACATTAATGGAAACAAAACTTAAATAAACCATTAAAAAAACTGTAAAGAATGACACAATCACATCAAAATATGAAATGCTATGTTAAACATGAACAATGAATACCAGTATAAATGATATAAGATCAACATTAAGTGATGAATGGGTGGTTAATTTAAAGTATTTACATGGTAACCATGGTGATTTCATGGCATTGTGTTAGTAAAAATGGTGATTTTAGTGTATGTGGGTGGTGGTGGTGGTGATTTTCAGGTATCTGAGTGGTGGTGGTGGTGGTGGTGGGCTATGGCTGGGTGGTGGTGGTGGTGGTGGGATACTAGTCTATGACGGCGGTGGTGGTGGTGGTGGTGGGATAGTGGGCTATGGTGGTGGTGGTGGTGGTGGAATCATAGTCTATGGTGGCGGCGGCGGTGGTGGTGGGACTGTTAATTGGGGGTTAAGCAGCGGCGGCGGCGGCGGCGGCAAAAAGCCGTGAAAAGGCCAATAAAGACAACAAAACGGCAATACATTCATCGAAAATACAAATTGAAACATGAAATATAGATTCAAATATACGAAATCATGAAAACAAATGTAAACTTTGACATAAAAATGCAAATTGAAACATGAAATGTGAACATAATTACAACAGAATATTAAAACAAAGACCAACTTGAATATGAAAACGCAATATGAAACATAAAATTGAACAGAAATACAATAAGACTTAGAATAAATGTAAACTTGTACGTCGAAACATATGAATTATGAACACGAACACATCGAGATAAAATGAAATCACGTCGAATCTCGTATTGAACGAGACTTGTTAGAGGTAACAGAGATCAACTTGACAGTGTGATAAAACGATTGTAAAGCCTAAACATACCTCGAATCCATATATCACATGACTATAGTATCAATTGTTTGGATAAAGACCAATCTAGGGCCGACTAAGGCCGATCTCTGATATCAAAGGGCCGACAACTCCATAGCAGTAGGTTTTAGACCTTAACTACCTACACCAATCACTTTAGATGACTAAATTTACCCTGAATCCATATATCATAGGTGTATAGTACCAATAGTTAGGATTAAGGCCGAATTAGGGCCTATTAGGGCCGATCTCAATTTTCTAATGGCCGATAACTTTATACAACTACGTTCTAGGCTTTAACTACCTTGACTAATCGCTTTAGAACTGTAAATTTACCCGGAATCCATATTTCATAGGTCTATAGTAGAGCTATTAATGATTGAGGGCCGATTTAGGGCCGATCTCAAATTTCTAAGGGCCGATATCTCTATGACAGTACGTTCTACGACTTAATTACCTATTCAAATCATTTTAGAAGTATAAAAGTACATCGAATCCATATATGATATGCCTATAGTAGAACGATTTCAAATTAAGGCCGATTTAGGGCCGTTTAGGGCCGATATCTCGTTTACACTCGGAGCTAGAGTTTTGAAAACAGCACCAATCGAATCAGCGACCTCGATTTACCCTAATATGACATCACAACAGCACGAAAATACGCAAAGAAGACTCAAAAAGTATAGGTTCTCCAAGTAGTATATGAGCACAGTTCGCTTATTATTTGTCGAGGTGGAGCGAGGTGGAGCCGAAAGTGACGTCACCGGAAGTGACGTAGACCGGAAGTCACGCGATAGAAGTCACGTGACCGGAAGCGGAAGTCACATGACCGGATGTTGACATGTTTTTACTGCGCATGCGCAAGTTTGGGAGGGGATTCCCTTAAAAATCTATTTTTAGAACGGGGGGAAGCCCGAACTCGTGCCCATATACTACTTGGAGAACCTATACTTTTTGAGTATTGTTTGCGTATTTTCGTGCTGTTGTGATGTCATATTAGGGTAAATCGAGGTCGCTGAATCGATTGGTGCTGTTTTCAAAACCCTAGCTCCGAGTGAAAACGAGATATCGGCCCTAAACGGCCCTAATTCGGCCCTAACCCTTAGTATTACTACTATGGGCATATGATCTTCTTCTTCTTCCAAATACGGGAATAGACTCTAAGGTTTAGAGTGTGTAACATCCCGGAACTGTGTGTGCTATGTACATGGACTGTTAAAGTTAATATCAATATGAAAAAAAATAAAATTGACCTAATTTATAGTAGGATCAAATTAATTTAAAAATATTTACATATATGTACAATGGCTTGGTATTATAATTAGAAGAGAGTTTGCAGTCTAGGTCCTTCAAATGTTACTGTGGAGATACCACTTTTGAAGGATTCAAGGTTAGGAGAAAGAGCTATAGATTCTGGTAAAGTATTCCAGACTGAGATGGTATGAGGAAAGAATGAAAATTTATAAAAATCTTTATTTGTTTGAATTTGTCTGAATTTATGTGCCCCACGAGTACGCCTGTCAGAATTAGATAGCAAAGATGTTGGTACTTCTACAAGACCATTATTAATTTTGTATAAAAATATAAGGCTTGCTTTAGTTCTTCTACAAGCAAGACTTTCCCACTGTAAGGTGTTAATCATATTTGACACTTCACCTGATGACCTGTCTCGGTAGTCGTTAAAGACATACCGTGCTGCTTTTCTCTGTATCTGCTCAATCTGATCTATTTGCTGTTTTTTGTATGGGTTCCAAACTGGTGAAGAATATTCTACAACCGACGCACAAGTGATGTATAGGTGAGGTTTTTTACCTTACGTGTACAGTTTTTCATATTTCTACGTAAGAATCCTAAGGTTTTATTAGCTTTAGTAGTTATATTATTTATATGTGGACCCCAGTCTAATTTGTTGTTAATGGTTACACCTAGGTATTTACTATTTTCAACAGATTCTAAGACATGATTATGTAGTGAATAATTAAGATTGAGAGGGATTTTCTTTTTAGAAACATGTATAACATAACATTTTTCGGGGTTGAATTTCATTTGCCAAGTGTCCTCCCATTTTTCCAAATTAGTTAAATCTTTTTGAAGATTAATAGAATCAGATTTATTATTCACCTTTCTGTACAAAAGACAGTCGTCAGCAAAAAGTCTGACATTACATTTAACGTGTTCAGGCAAGTCATTTATAAAAAGCAAAAATAATGTTGGGCCTAAAACTGTCCCTTGAGGGACGCCTGAATCAACTGACAATTTTGAAGATTTAACACCATTTAAAAGAACTTGCTGTTGTCTATTACCTAAAAAGTCGGCTATCCAGTTTAAATTTTTATTTCGAATACCATAAAATTCTAATTTTTTAATCAATCTTTGATGGGGAACTTTGTCAAATGCTTTAGAAAAATCTAATAAAATTATATCCATTGGATGACCTTCTGCTAGAGATTTAGCAAGATCTCGGATGCTGATTACAAGTTGGGATTCACAAGATCTTCTGCTTCTTAAGCCATGTTGACTGTCATGTAAAATTTTATTTTCGTCTAGGTGTTTCCTGATGTTACTAGTTAAAATATGTTCTAAAAGTTTACAACAAATAGATGTTAATGATACGGGTCTATAATTAATTGCACTATGTTTATCTCCCTTTTTAAAAATTGGTACAACATTAGCCTGTTTCCAATCTACTGGAATATTACCATTGTCTATTGAAAGCTGGAAGAAAAATGATAAAAATGGTGAAATTTCCTCTGATAAGTTGTTTAAAAAATGAGCTGGTATGTTATCAGGGCCAGTAGCTTTGTGAGGGTTTATACTTTTTAATAACTTTATAACTCCATTAGTGTTGATAGAAATTTCTGGCATGGTGGGATAGGGACTTTGACCTTTGTCTGGCATGTTGGAGGTATCCTCTTTAGTGAAAGCACTTTTGAATTGTTCATGTAATATATTTGATTGCATGGAAGGGTCACTTTATAACAGTCCATCTTTATCTCTTAGGGGTGATACACCAGATGTTTCAGTTTTTTAACTTTTAATATATTGCCAGAAAGATTTAGGTTTTTCATCTAACTGTGGACTTTTTATATCTTTCATATAATTACTTTGGGCTCTTCTTATTTCTCGCTGTGCTGTAGCTTTAAGTTTTTTATATTTTTCTTTATGCTCTTTTTTACCAGTCTCTCTTGCTTTGTTAAATGCTTTCTTTTGTCGTTTACATATTTTATCAATATTTGTATTTGCCCAGGGATTAGTATACTTTGATTTAGTCAATTTACTCGGAACATTATCTTAAATAATTTTATTAATTCCATCCCTAAATTTAATCCACCACTGATTTACTGTGGTCTCCGATTTAATATTTGTTAATAAATCTGATACAAACTTGGTTGTTATTTGTTTAAGCTTATTCATGTTTGTTTTTTTNTTTTTTTCCAAAGGTATATTTTATGCTGTAGTTTTTTAGACCTTTTAGGGTTACAGATAGCATCTACAAGGATAATGTTATGATCAGAAATGCCAGGGATTGGTTTGACCTTATTTATCAATGATGGTTGGTTTGTACAGAAAAGATCTAAAATATTTTCCTTCCTTGTCTGGAAATCAACTAGTTGCTCTATTCCTATTTTGTTCAACATATCTAAGAACAATTCATTTAATTCTCTTGGATACATGGTGCCTATAATTGTTTGACTCGACCAGTCTATGTCAGGTAGGTTAAAATCACCACTTAACCAGAAAATGGAATTTTTATATTTCTTTTTTAAGTTGGTTATTTCCGATATCATTTGCTTTAGATAATCTATATCATTTTTGCTTGGTGGTCTGTAAGCTGAGATTATTATCAAAGATTTTGTATCAGTAATATTAATTTGGCCTGCTATTAGTTCGACTTTGTCACTTTTGAATATTTCCTGACATATAATACCTTTCTTAATGGCAATAAGTACACCGCCGCCCTCTCTTGTGTTGCGGTCATTTCGAAAAACATCTTCAAATAGTGTAGATGGGAATATTTCAGAGGATAAAACATTTTTATTTAGCCATGTTTCATTTCCTATGATTATGTCTGGTTTTGACGAGGTTAGAAGATTCTCAATTTGAGGTACTTTATTTTTACAGCTTCTAAAATTAACTGTTAAAATTCGAAGATTGTTCTGGACATAAAATCTTTTTTTGTTTTGAGGTCTGGGAGGTTTTGGAGATGATTCTGCCAAAGGATCTCCAATATTATCATTGACATTAAAGGAAAAGTCTGAATTATCACTTAATAATGAGTATGAGTTTGAACAAAGAAGAGATTGTCCTGATAAAAATGATTGAAAAATAGTTCTCGAATGATTAGGAGTATCGCATACAGGACATATCCAAAGTGCTGAGGTATTCCCATATTTTTCATACAAGGATGGACTGATATTTACACATCCAATATGACACCATTTGTCACAGTTATCGCATACGATTGCGTCAGTATCCCATGTACATTCTTTGGAACAAATAGAACAAGGATAGTTGGAATCATTCATACTTTGTGGACCAGGGTTGGACTCAACCTAATTACTAAGTAGGATTCTAATAATTAAGTGAATGTGTCTATCTACTTTTCCAAAAATATTTCTACTTTTAAAATTAGACACATGTTTGTGTCAATAATATATCTGGGTGGATACACTCAATGACAACTCTTGTTGTAAACTTATGTCATTTATGTTAGTACTATAAAACACTGCATTATGTTTGCTTTCACCCTTTGTTTCTTTATGATGATTCAAAAATATTACAAGTATTGAAAAAATAATAACACATGTGTGGTTCAACATTTTAATCTATGTTTACGCGTTTTTGACACTGTCTCTGGGTCTCTGTGGAAAGTGTTGATGAAGCAAAAGGTAGGTTAGTGCAGTCGTGTCTCTTGGACTTTAATTTTATTTATGTTTAAGAAGAAGTGTTAGTAACTTACTACTGTTAAATCTTCGTTCCTTGGGCGACTCAAGGACACAAGGTATCTACAAATATAGTAGCCATGTTACGTAGTACTAGAATGGTGTGACAGAAGGTATTTATTACCTATTTATATCAGAGACAGTGTTTACATTCAAAACCGGAAGTAGAATTAAAATTCCCACCACTGCACATATAAACAATGATGACAAAGTCAAAATATTACAAGTAAATGAATGAAAGTGGGATATTTTTTTGCAACAAAGTGTTGAGGGATTCCAAAATAATGTACAAGCACAGTTCCAGGAATTGTTGGCAACGCTGGATGGTGTTTTCTGGAAAATTTTTAGCTCTGCAAAATTTAGACGTCCATTAAACTTGCACATGCGCACACATTGTTGATATATGGATTTGATGTACTTTAGCCATTCTAAATCGTTTGGCATAGGTAGATAAGGGCTAGAACGTAGTTGTGTGAAGTTATCGGCCGTAAGAAATAAAAAATCGGCCCTAAGTTGGCCCAAGATCGGCCTTTATCAATATAATTAGTAATAGGATCATATCATATATGAATTCTGGGTATCTTTAGTCATGTAAAGCGATTAGTCAAGGTGGTTAAGGGATAGAACCTACTGTTATAGATATATCGACCCTTAGAAAATTGAGATCGGCCTTAGTCGGCGCGAATTCGGCCTTAATCCTAACTATTGGTACTATAGACCTATGATATAGGGATTCGGTGTACTTTAATACTTCTAAAACGATTAGTCAAGGTAGTTAAGGCCTAAAACGTAGTTGTATGAAGTTGTCGGCCTTTGAAACTTAAAGTTCGGTCCTAAGTCGGACCTAGATCGGCCCTAATCAATACTATTAGTAATAGGTTCATATGATATATGGAATCGGTGTATCTTTAGTCATCTTAAGTGATTGGAATAGGTAGTTAAAGCCTAGAACGTACTATTATGATAATATCGGCCCTTAGAAAATTGAGATCGGCCCTTATTCGGAAGTACTTCGGCCTAATTTTGAATATTGTTAATCATTAGTCATATGATATCTGTTACCTTTAAAAAGTCTCGTTCAGTTCGAGATTTTACGTTATTTCATTTTATCTTGATGGTTTCGAAGCCCAAGTTCATATTTTGTTGCGTTTGTTTTAAGTTTTATTGCATTTCTGTTCATTTTTCATGTCGCCTGTTGTAATTTCGATGTTTTTATCGCAGTTTTGTTGTCTTTTTACGGGTTTTTGCTGCTGCTGCTGCTGCTGCTGCTGTGTCATATACCAGGTAGAATTGCTGCTGCTGCTGCTGCGTCAAATTTTGATGTTTTATTTCAGCTTATTTCCATTAATGTCGATATGCTTTCATGTTTTGTATCACTTTATAGTCAAAGTTCACATTTATTTTCATATTTTGTTGTAATTATGTTGATGTTCCATGATTCATATTGCGTTTTGGTGTTCAAGTTTGCATTTGTTGTCATGTATTGTTGTAATTATGTTCATATTTTACATGTCATATTGTTTTTTTTTGTGTTAAAGTCTTCATAAACATCGATATGTTTGATGTTTTGCGTCACCAAATCTTGATATTTAACGTTTTAGTTTGTATTATCATGTACAAGTTTGCATTTCTTTTCATAATTTGTTGTAATAATGTTCATGTTCAATGTGTAATGTTGTGTTTTCGTATAGAGGTTGAGATTTATTTCTCAACTTTGTTGCATTTATGGTCATATTTAACATATCATATTAAGTTTTCATGTAACAGATCACATGAATATAGTTAAGGTCTGATGTTTTGTTGTGTTATTGTTCATGTTTAATGTATCTTGTAATGCTTTCATGAAACAGTTCATATCATTATGTTGTCATGTATTGTTGTCTTTG
>MJUU01070550.1:25934-64727 GCA_002080025.1 Modiolus philippinarum
ATCTACTCCTACAGTTTTCAACCCAGATCTTTGAAACTTCACATAATGTTTCTATTGAAGATGTGCACCTGACTTTATGGAATTATTTTCAATTTTTTAAATATTTTTCCAGACTTTTTTACTTATCATTTTTATCGATATATTCAACATATTCTATACACAGACTCAATAAGGAACCTATAAAGCAACACTTTATTTATATCTAAAAGACACAAATTAACTCGCGTGCTTTCGAGTAACTGTGAAATTCCGTTTCAAAATCTTGTCCGTATGTTAAGTATAATGGTACTAATATTTGGTTGTTTGCAAATCAATTAAAATGTATGAAACTAGCCTTACTTTCAAATAAATTTGTATTTCTTCTGAAAAAAATATATACTAATGCGTTGAGAAACTCCTGCACATAAAAACGCTTTTAACGTTTTATGGAAATTTTCGCACTTGAATGATTAACAAAGCTTTCAAAAGAAGACATCTTGTTTTTCCTGTGTAGTTCCATGGCAGATTATGGCATGTAACTATAATTTTCTGTCTTTATAGGCGTCTCCTGTTATTCATTTTTTTACATTTGTTAAAGAAAAGATTATAGGATGTCCAGCGGTATATACCATTTAGTCAATTTTGCTCAATTAAAGTTTGAAGAGCGCCTTGAAAAATTCTTCTGATTCTTTATATAAAAGACTGATGATCCCCGAACGTCGCTGGAGCACATGTAACGCAACGTCATAGAATCCATTGTTCCAACGTCATAAAAAAAAAACATCGGCCGAAAATCGGCCCGTGGCACTCAACGTAGTATTTTCAAATCGGCCGAAAATCGGCCCGTGGCACAAAGAAAGTTAAGGTAAGCAGTTTTTTTTATTAATATACGATATATTAATGAAATATACAGATATCCGTGCACTATAAGAAGCATTTTTCAGTGAAATATTTGAAATAACGTGAAATGTAAACAAACAAACTATGGAAAGCTGAATAAATTACAATGAACTAATAATTTTCACGTGTACTACTGAAAACGTAGTGTATGCTGTAGGCTGTAAACGCTGTAACATGATCTATGTGGGTGAGACTTGCCGGAGATTGGGTGACCGCTTTGTCGAACATAAACAGAGCGTCACCAATGGTAAGGATTGCCCCGTAGGTGAACATTTCCGGCGAGCTAACCACAGCATACTGGACATGCATGTAACTGTCCTTATACAAACTAGTGCAGGTGAAAAACAACGACAGTTCCTTGAACAAAAAATCATCCATTTTCTTGGAACTGTTCGACCCTTTGGTATGAATGTTAAGAAGCAGTCTATTTTATAAAATTATTTATGTATTGAAGTTTAATATTTTCATAGTACAGATAACTAATGTTTTATCTCTCGTTTTTGATTAAGTTCAAGATTTGGCACGATTTTTACAGGTAATTTCTGTGACACGCCATCAGGTCTGCCTTCTCTCGTCATATCCATCTTTTTCTCCGTTTTTAGCCCGGTAGTCCCCTAGTCGAAGGCCATATAGGCTGAAACGTTGGGCAGTCTTCCCTCCCTCTCTTTCTATTTTTGTCATTTTTATGTGTTTTTTAATTTGTACATTTTGTGTTTTTTATCTTTTAATCGTGGCCAACTATACCATTTTACAATATTTAACTAGGTTCACAGATGGTGGTCATTTTAATGAGGTGCAGACTTCTCGGACTTGACTATGTTTATAGAGGACCACTAGGACTCTGGACTGTGGAGCAGATAATGCTTACCTCTCCGGAGCACCTGATGATACCTCAGTTTTTGTAGGTGTTCACACTGCTCATCTGCTAGCGCTTTAGTTTTGTGGCGTTCTTGTTCATTTTTGTTTATCTGTTTTGTCTTTGACATGCTGTCCCAATTCGTGTTGGATATGATTTGCCGTGATTTCGATTTTGATCTTGGAATCCCCCTTTTTGCTACGATATTCCTTTGCCGAGGTATCTTAAAGTTGTATGCATTAAAAATTATATATAACATAATCTTTATTACAAAATTACAGACCTTGGTATCAAAGCAATACAATACAATTCAAAAAATACAATATACGATTTACAATTATACAAGAACTGACCGGCGTGGACCCTGTATCAATTTAACAGATTGTTTCAGAAAGGCACACACTACCGATAAAAAAATTGAATTTGGATAAAGGATGAAATTTATTATTAAAATTGAGTTTTTATGTACAAGTTCGAAATAATTTTCCTAGATTCTCGATAGTTCTAGGAAAATTTTTTCGAACTTGTACATAAAAACTGGTCCTCTATAAACATATAGTCAAGTCCGACAAGTCTGCACCTCATTAAAATGACCACCAGCTGTGAACCTAGTTAAATTTTGGATCCTTTTGAAAGCTCCCATGTTGAAAATCACAAATTTAACTATCTCGAACTGGAGAAATATCGTAATCTACATGATCCGTAAGGATATACTATATTTCTTTGCCTTTTTTATCGTAATCAAACGCCTTGTGCAAATACATTTTAATATGTGGTCCCAATAGGCTTTGTATATAAGTGCACCACATGATATCTTATACATGTAGGATAAGATTTTTTTTTATTGTGATCATTTCTTTATGAATCGGTTACTAAGCTTAAGTACTCGGAGTTATATTTGCCACAATTAGATCGATAAATATAAATCCCAATCAATGAGTTCGTATAACCACACTTTAGGATTGGAGTTCTGAAGATTCTTTTAAGCGCAGTTTTAAAAAAAAACTCGTGAAAAGCCAATAGAAACTTTAGTCTTAGGTCTTCTTGTGTTATCGTGTTTGCCATGTCTCTTGCCTTGATTTATGTAATCTCACGCTTTGTTCCTTTTGCATTCTACTGCCGTAGTTTTGGTCTAACAAAGGCGGACCAACTGGTGAAAAAAGATGCTTGTTAAGGTTATATTGGGATATTTACGACTTTTGTTAATGGGAGTTGGGATATTTGAGACAAAAAGTTTCAATTTCTGACCTTGTTACAATCTTTAAAAATAACGGCAGACATAATTTGCTTTGTAAATTATGTTAAATTCCTATTGTTAAATTAAATACTTTATTGGAAAAATGCAATACCATAGCATATTACAGTCCTATGTATGAAGCTGCTGGAATAATCAGCGCATTTATTTCCTAAAATTGATAAACCTGAAGACCATAAAAGATATTTCCTTAATTTACCGTATATCAACAAAGGGATCGACCTTATTGATATATCTAGTATATTTAGAGACTCAAAAATTATCAAACTCATTCCTCCTTATTTTGATAATATGGAACCACCCATTATTTCTTATTATACTTACAAAAAACCTACTAGAGACCTTATTTTTAATTATTCATCTGTTACCAAAAATCCTGAAATTAATCAAAATTCACCCTTGACCTGAAATTGTGCAAGCTCGAAGTTTCGATGTGAACCTGGTGGTCATGTTATCACAGGAGACCTCAACATCGTCCAGGACCGAGAGGTAAAAACTTTTCCCTTCATTAACAAATGCATGGAAGTTGTTGATATCCGAATAGATCACTTTGAAACTCATTATAAGCAGCAGAATACTATTCCTGCGATTTCAAAAATTAAACGAAAGTTAAAAGATTTGGAAAAAGAGTATACAATTGTTCTGGCAGATAAAGCAGCCAAGAATGTGGTCGTTGTTCGACGTAAGTGTTACATCGAGGTGCTTCGGAATGAAATTACCAATTCTAGTACATTTCAAGCTACCACGTCATCAGAAACACAAATAATTGATGATCACATGATAGCTACAGCTGAACTTAAAGCAACTTCTAATTATAAAAGCATTCCTACTATGTATTGGCTTCCTAAACTTCACAAAAATCCTTTCAAATTTCGTTTTATTTCGGCATCAAGTAAATGTTCAACTACACATATTTCTGTTTTATTGACTGAAGTGAATTTGAGGGTTTATCTCAAAGTCATTATTCAAAGTCCTTTTACGAGCGGTAATAAACGTTAAAAAGTCCTGCCTGGTTTATAAACTCAATCGAAGTCATCACAAACACATACAGTATAGCAAGACACAGGTTATCACAAACATGGAGACATCGACAACAGCTCAAGACATCAACAAAACAACAAGAACTAACATCATGACGTCATAAACAACAATACAAAAGTACGGGTAAATATGCAACGTCAAAAGGCACAAAAAGTATGAAACAAGGAATGTACATAAGAATACAGTTAACAACACTGCCTCCCCTTTTCTAAAAGATTTCGTCCTCGAAATCATAAATACACAATTATCTTTGCAGCTTTAAATCACAGGTCATAAACGGTACTCCTGTTTTGGAAAGTCTGATATTGTCTAAAGTTTGATCCACCTTTGTTCCACCAACTTTCATCATTGACAATTGATCTCCAGGAATTTCCAAGCCTCCTTTGAATTGCGATTTCTCTTTGATTGGTCCGTGAATTTTATCACTTACAGGTATAAGCATACCCTTCTTTGGAACAGACTTGGTTGATACGTCACTTTCACATGCATGCTTTATACGATTCTCTCTGTACAATTTCCTGTGTTCCACGGGTTTTGATTCTGTCCTACCAGATTCGGACTGAACTTGTCTATTCTGTCTCTTATAACATTCTCTCCGAACATGTCCTTGTTTCTTACAATACGAACATTTTATGACGCGTTTTACAACTCTTTGTGGTTTTTCAGTCGAATATGGTTGAAGGACTGATGTGCTATTGAAAGCCTGGTCACTTGCATTATTTTGACAAACATCTAGAAAAGTTATCTTGCAATGTTCCTGCCATAATATTTCCTTTATAAGTTCATCTACTGACATTGGGTTACTTGTAAGAACTCTGGACCCGATATCAGAATAAGGGTAACCATACATCACATATTCTATAATGAGTTCAATTACTAAAGTTTCATATACACCGGGAAATGATTTCCTAACATTTCTCTCCACCCTACAGACATACTCTTGTATAGTTTCTTCTTTGTGCATACAGATGTTTCTCAATTTCATCCTACACTCTTTGGCTGTTTCTATATCTCCGAAACGGTTCTTCAGTGCAGTATATAATAGACTAACATTGTGAAGAGTTTCAAACGGCAAGCATGATATATAGTCAAGAGCTCTACCTCGCAAAGACAAGATGAGAATTTCACACCTATCTTCTGGTGTCCAGTTATACCGGTTTGAATAAATGTTAAACTGCATCCAAAAGCCATCAAACAGACCTGAACCATCATACTCCAAATTATAATCTTCCATGTTTGTTTTGTTCACTTTTCATAAAATATCAGCTAATTATTTCCAACCAGATTGTTGCACCTTAGATTAATTTTATCCTTGGTACACCAGTCTATAATTTAAACGCTGCAATTATATAAAGTTCGAACATTTTATCTGTGTCTTTGAACATTGAATATCATTCCTGCCTCCTCTAAGAAAGTCCTCTTCTTCCAGCGTTGGTTCGTTTCGTGTAGCTGCCATCAGTGAAGTGAATTTGAAGGTTTATCTCAAAGTCATTATTCAAAGTCCTTTTCTGAGCGGTAATAAACGTTAAAAAGTCCTGGTTTATAAAATCAATCGAAGTCATCACAAACACATACAGTATAGCAAGACACAGGTTATCACAAACTTGGAGACATCGACAACAGCTCAAGACATCAACAAAACAACAAGAACTAACATCATGACGTCATAAACAACAATACAAAAGTACAGGTAAATATGCAACGTCAAAAGGCACAAAAAGTATGAAACAAGGAATGTACATAAGAATGCAGTTCACAACATTGACCAGTGCACTTACTACCATAAAAAATCTCGTCATCAACTTTAGCAACAAATGTTATGAATACAGTGGAATTAACTACTTTTGGAGTGTTAAAAATTCGGTAGAAGTTTTGGAAAGACTTCGATCTGTTAATGAAGCATACACCTCCGTCGATAGCTATGATTTTTCTAACCTTTATACTACATTACCGCATACACTCATCAAAGAGAAATTTTCGTATTTGATCAAATGGTCCTTCAAAAAATCAGGATGTACCTACATTTGTTGCAATACATCTAAATCGTTTTTCAGTGACGACAAACATGACACATATACAAACTGGACTTGTCAGGATGTGATAAAAGCATTAAATTTTCTTCTTGATAATATTTTTGTTCGATTCGGTGATACAGTCTATCGGCAAAAAATAGGTATTCCTATGGGTACCAACTTTGCACCTCTCATAGCAGATTTATTTCTTTATTGCTACGAGTCACAATTCATGGCAAAAATTCAAAAAGACCCTTCTAAACAGCATTTAGTGGATAAATTTAACAATACATATAGATATTTGGACGATATTTTGGCTTTAAACAATCCTGAATTTTCTAAATTTACAGATGAAATTTATCCTGCAGAACTTACTTTAAATAAATCCAATAGCAGCAGTGATTATACTCCTTTTCTTGATCTTGATATATCAATAAATCAGGGAAAGTTAAACACTAAGGTTTATGATAAAAGGGATGATTTCTCCTTCCCTATTGTCAATTTTCCCCATCTCGACGGCAATGTTCCGTTAGCCCCTTCTTACGGGGTCTACATTTCACAACTTGTGCGATATGCACGAGTATGTAGTGATGTTTCTGACTTCAACGACCGAAATCTTTGTCTCACTGAAAAACTTCTGCATCAAGGGTTTAGATATCATAAATTGATAAAAACATTCTCTAAATTTTATTATAGATACATTGACTTATTAAGAAAACTTCGTTCTACATGCAGGGCTCTTATACATCAGGGCATTTCACATCCAAACTTCTATGGCAATATCATTTACAAAGCGCATAAATTCAAAAATTGTCCTTCCAAACTTATTAATCCGTTGAACAAACTTATTCATAAAGGATATAAATACAGCATTGTTGTTAAATCTTTACTTCTGGTTTTTGTTGGCAAAAATATTGATCATCTTTAAATGCTTTACAACAAAATTAAATTTAAACAATTTTTCATATTGGCAATATTTGGCATTGCACAATATCATGTTCTTCTTTCATAATTGATGATGCTGTTATACCAAATCTATTTAGAAGTATTTCAATTGAAGTTTCATATGTAAGAAGGCTTGATATCTTAGTCAACGGAAATTATGTCCTTAGCTAGCTGTCAGTAACTGCGAGCATTTGTCCGGACAGTACCTGTGTGTATTGTCTTCATGTTTTATGTATACTCGTCTTGATAAGTTGGACCTTTTTCTGGTTTGATTTTTACTTTGAGTCTTTTGTGTATTTATTTTTTGGCCATTCACCGCACGTGGGGGGAGGGTTTGGGTCAAGGAAAACGAATTTAGCCCCACCGCAATTTTTGCGCCTGTCCCAAGTCGGGAATATGTTGGTGACTGGCTTGTCCGTGTCTTCTTATAAAATTTTAGTTTCTTGATATTTGGGTTATTGGATGTGGTTTGTTTCCATTGATGTATTTTTTGTATTTATTCACTTTTTTACCTTTTTGGGGCCATTTAAGGCTTGCTTTATGGTGTGAGGTTCCTCAATGTGTTGAAGACCGTACGGTGACCCCTAGATGCTTTGTTTTGGATCATTTAAATCTGGATATGGGATGTTGTCTCCTTGACATTGACCCCATTTCCTTTCTTTTTCATATGGAATATAGCTATTTTGACTATGGAAAACGGGATATCTCAATAATTAATGGGATATCTTCAATTTTTAAAGGAATATTTTCGTTCAGACTTACTGGGATATGGGATATTGGGACAACCCAAACAAGCCGCAATAGAGAATCAGATTCATGATGCTAGGAAATATGAGATCAATCACTCAGCATGAATTTGTCTTAGAAATTAGTTGGGTTCTCTAAAATTCACTACAGATTTTGACTAAAATTCTAACAAAAATATCAAGGATTTAGTAGTTTAATGAATCTTATTGATTATCTTAGAATCAACGTTTTGACCATAGCAAGCAGCATCAATAGAGGTATCAACCAAGTCCAAAATATGTTAAGATTGTATTCACAACGATAATAACCTGATGCATAATGGATTATATGTGCTTCAAAAAGGATTTTCAAATCTATTATGGGATCGTCATAAAGACTACTGTTATGCAAATGCAAGTCTCTGGAATACATCGGCAAACAAATAACAAAGCAAGAACGAGGAAAGAGGGAATTCTAAAATCATCAATCCAAAATCAAGGCAAATCATATCCAACACGAATTTGAAACAGTGTGACAAAGACAAAACAAAGAACAAAAATGAACAAGAACGCCACATAACTAAAGCACTAGCAGTGTGAACCCCTACAAAAACTGAGGTATCATCAGGTGCTCCGGAAGGGTAAGCATGATCTGCTCCACGCATGGCACCCGTCACACTGCCAGTAAAATATGATGTTGAAATATCTATTTGGTGGCTGATTGATTATTGTCATTTTCTAACCCGTAGACAAAACCAATTAAAATCCATGGTACATGTTACTTCTCTAACCCTCAGACAGTACCAAGGTCAAAGTTTGAAAAGTAAAAATTTCGAAATCTATGTACAAATGTATTCTGTGCAAAACATCTTTTTTGGTAAGATATTTTGAAGGTTGTAGCACAGAAATGATATTTATGATAAAATAGTATCAAATATACTGAGTTGTTGGTAAATATAAGTTCTAGACCTGATGTGGGTCCGCCCCAGAAATAATTAACTGTATTCTACACACAAAAATTAATATTGATTGTGCATATAGCTAGGCATATCATATCATTGTTATTTTATTTCCATAAGACCGGTTTAACCATTTCTTTTGAAATGCCTGTAACAAGTCAGGACCATTGGAGTCGACAATTTTGCCGGTGGTTTCCTCCTGAATTGTCCATGTGTCTCATGGACTTCCGTCCTTGACCACTCTGTTCGGTAAGTTTGTTAAACCCCTATTCAAAATATACGTTTAATTTAGAACTAGGTACTTGAAAATTGTTGTAGCGTGGTTCTGAATAAAAAACTGCTTTTAACAACAATGCAATATTAAGAGTTGTTTATCTACACGAAGAAAACAACATAAGGTCTATAATGAGTACATCAATAAGTGTAAGCTGTTTCTTCTACCGCATTTAATACTAGCACACATCATCATGCCGAGTTTTTCTCGTTCAAAAGGTTCGGTTTTCCAATTTTTCGATGATAATAACTTTCCTTTCAACTGGTAATTGAAACTGTATGGCTGAGCTGGAAAATTTATCATTAAGTTTAGAGGTGTCGTTTCTATCGTCCTTCACGCCAATTTGCAATTGTCTTATCAAATCACTCATGAAATTATCGATAACATGTACCTTTGATGCTAAAGCGGACTGTAAAGCTCTGCATTTGAGAAGTACAATAACTAGGCAAGGATAAGAGTGTAAAGCCTAAGAAGGTCTTCAAAACCAAAGCAGCTAAGCCAAACCAAAAAAAAAAAAAAAAAAGTTTTGACCAAAAAGGACAGTAACAAACAAAGACAAAGAAAAGAAATCCACTGAGCCAAAGGCAAAGAAACCAACCTCCAAAAAAGCATTTAGGAAGCCTACAACAAAGCCAGTCGGAAGGGACACTTAATCTCATGAAAAGACAGAAACTACAACATGAAAGTCAAGATACCAAAGAGGAAGTGAAGTCAGGAGCTTACATATACACTTATACATAATTATGCAAGTAAAAGCCCTTTTACGGGCTACCAAACGTCTGGAAAAGATATTAAGTTGTATCATGATCAGCAAAATAGCTTTTCCTTAAGACTTAGTGTAGTGTATTTCTCTTTCTTACTAATTTCCTTTGTTTTCTTATTTATTTATTTAGATATTTATTGATTTATTTACAAGTTGCACCGTATATATAAATATACGACGTTTTGGTTTTTTCCGAGCGGGATTAGGCCCTTTTGAAATATTTCCCATTCGTTCTTTTAGCAGCAATCTGCCTAAACAGCATTGTATTTTTTGTGAAGTAGGTCGTGAAAATCCAGAAAAAACTGGGACGTTAATTAAATTCTTTAATAAATAGGAGATGTTGACAGGATATTCTTCATGATTCCGTTAAATTGGCCTTGGGATTCAATGACCTGAGGTTTACAGGTATACTGGCAACCAACTGATACTTCCGATGTCTACTGAAATACATGTTGATTCTAGGTAAGTTTTGAATTTGATTTTTCTTCCGTATTGTGACAGTGTTCTACTAGCAGACTAGGCTCCTTGCGCTAACGTAGTTAAGCGGAGAGCACTCCTTGACCATTTTTCTAAATTTAGTTTTGTCTTATTCTTTCCTTCTCAAGATTATGGTCTAGGAGTTAGTAGTCTACCTGTGTTGGGTTTGAGTGTATATTTATTATGCTATAGGGAAACGGGAGAGAGGTGAGGTTTGGGTACCAATTAACCAGTTGAACCTTACTGCTTGCTCTTGCTAAACGTGCAGGTACCAAGTCCGGAAATCCCGAGTTCCTATCGTTGTCTACGGGTTTATTTTGTCTTTTTAATCATTTTTCTTGCGCAGTTCCCTGTAGAGGCATGATATTGTTATTTTCTGTCATTAAAATGTTTCCTGTTATCTTCTCCATATTACTTATTTGTACTTTAGGATTGTGCGCTCCCTTGGGGCAGATATAAGATTTTCAGCCGGAAAAATAATTACTATTTGCTTTGTTCCGTTTTTCTGAAGTCAAGCCCTACGATTACTTTTGGCCTCATAATGAGACACACGGAGATCTGTTTTATTATTTGACAAGCATATTTTCATGTATTAGCTTTCTGAAATTTCAATCACATTGAAAAAAAACTATATGATATTTCTCTCTTTGAAAATTCATAAAACAAGAAAAAACCGGAAGAAGCGGCATTATTGTTCAAATTATACACCGAACGTTTATTTTAGTAATCCGATCTAGAACTGATATATTTTTTTCCTAAGGTAAAATGTGTCCGATTATAACTGGCTGATCAACGTAAAAGATTTGGCATTCTAATGTTCTGTTTGTCGTTTACTACACTAAGCAATGAATATATAATCATTTTGTTTCTTTCGCATGCTTTAGTAAAGTTACGTGCATTATGATACGTTCGTCAGTTGCTGAAAATTTCTAATAGAAGGACACATATATTTACTGCATGGTTCAAGTTACGTACCGGTACAAACATTATCACAAAATAACATGACTCAGGTAAATAGGTCACACGAGTTAAATCCGTTGCCAATGTATAACATCAAGATCAATACAAGTACACGTGTACCTGCATTTTACGGATATATTAACACACAACATATAAATCCAAATTGTAACATCGTAACTCCATAAAAGCACAATAATTAATAAATAAGTTTATGCAATTCAACTGTTCCGTCAATATTTACGACTGTACGAGAGTTAAAACTACAACGACCAGGTCACACGCTTTCCTTAACTATATTCCCTTCTAAATATAAGAAACAGTTCATTGGCTAATAATTCATCGCCTGATAAATATGTTGTGTTGTATTGTATTGCTTTGACCCTTAGGGGTGTGAATTATTATTAATAGATATGATATAATTTTTAAACCAACATAAAACCAGGATGTGTGCCATCAAACCAACAAAACCCCCGGATGTGTGCCATCAAAACCATCAAAACCCCCGGATGTGTGCCATCGAAACCATCGTGGGCCATCAATTGCTGAAAAATAAATATGACATCATTGATTTTGTTGCGAGAATTTTGAAAGATGGAGAATGATTTCTGTAAATAACTGCTCATAGTACATATATTTTATTACTAAACCGAAACATTAAATTGTTCGTTTTCACCTGAAGATTGTTATTTTCATTGAAAAGATAAAAACATACATTTTAGTATGATAAAATCCATTTTGGTAAAAAGCAAAACGGTACCATCAATGCCAACAACGCCTATAAATTTACATATGACATCATTTATATGTTTGGGAGAATTTTAAGTTATGGAAAATGATTTTTTTAAATAAATTTTCATACAACAAATATTTTTGAAAAATCGAAACAATCGATTGTTCGTTTTCACCTTAGGTTTATAATGAACTATAAATCATGACTTATACGGAAAATATAAAGGCCCACATTCATTTTGAGTTTGTAATATCCATTTATTTATTTGTATATTTATATATGTTACAGTAATAGTGTATATAACGTATTACTCCATATTGAAATTTCATTCTTTGTTGAGTCCCGTTCTCGAAATCCCATCAATTTTTCTCAACAGTCTCCCGTTCCCCGGACTGGAAATATTTTACAAACACTATTGAAAAGTAACCTTTTCCCGGTTCTCGACCTAAATTTTAAGCGGTTCCCGACATCAGTTACTGTTTTCCCGTGTATTTTTATTTTCGACGATCCGTTCCCCGCTCACCTAGAAAGTCAAACCGCACTTTAACATACAAGAGTTTCCCGTGTGAATATAGCAAGTTTTTAATTTGGTAATATCACAGACTCTGGGCTTCGGGCTCCAATCTCTTTAAACATGGGATTCCGGGCTCCTACATCATATTCTATGTTCGTCTGTGTGTTCTGTTAATTGCTAACTCCCAACTCGCAACCCCCTTTTTTGTCTCTACCAACAACAGCCCCGCCTTCGGATGATGCATCCACCGGTTCAACTTTTATCTTAGGTTGAGCCCTATATCACTGTTAATGCTCAGATGTATTCATGTTCAAATGTTGCTTTGATTTCAATTCATGAAAACAAGACGCAAAAATGAAAGATGTTTTTTCCGAGATTCGATCCCGGAACCCTCAACCAGCGGAATAGCCATCTCGGTCACCGATACATTACTCTGTAATGTTTCAAAAAATGGGTGTATAATGAACCTGAAATATGAAATGCACGAAGGCGACATCTCGGTCTAGAATTTATATATCAAAACAAAATACAGAATATAGTTTAACTGATTTGGTTTTCTTGTTTTTTTTTTCTTTACTGGATTTCCTTAAATCGTGTAAAATAAACCGTGCGTTTTTCTGCAAATTTCCGCGAAGCATTGAATAAATTTTAAAAATCCTTCCGTAAAGATGTTTTTATGCAAATTGCCCGCGGTGCTATAGTATCTTTCCGCCGATTCTTGCACGTCTGGAATCAAAAGTTCGTGATATTGTCACATTCAGTAAAAAGACATTTCGTGTGCCTTTGTCCAGTTTGTGGAATGTTTGACGCGCGTGAAAAGGTTAAGATGTCAAGTCTTGACAACCGACCAGACCAGATTCTGGTTAGGAACTAGATTCGACAACAACGAACAAGTTCCACCGGTTAATTTGCATTAACATAATTTTCGAGAACAAATCCTTTTCTCCTATTGAAAATGCTACTTCGCGGGTATTTTGAATATGTGCTGTCATTTTCTGTAATAAATATTCCATGCCGAGCTTTTCTCGTTCAAAATGTTCGGTTTTCCATTTTTTGTTGTTGATAATAATTTTCCTTTCAACTGGTAATTGAAACTGTATGTTCAAGCTGGAAAATTAATCATTAAGTTTAGAGATGTCGCTTCTATGGCAATTTTCCTTCACGCCAATTTGCTATTGTCTTATCAAATAACGCATGAAAGTATCGATAATATGTTCCTTTGATGCTAAAACGGACTGTAAAGGTCGGCATGAAATGGAGATATTGAATAGAACTCATAGTATATAACTCTGAATGACCCGAATGGTATTTTCGGGAAGATTTAGGATCAGGAACAAACTGGGACCAACTGATGACAATCACCAGAAAAGTAAACGGACAACAAATACATATGTAATGCAAGGCTGTCATTTGCTTTGTTTGCTTTAAACCTATGGCGACACTTAGGACAAACTGGTTTTAAATGATTGCCTTTGTATTCATAGACATGCGAATATTCTATGCACACAGGACACCGGTAAAATTCATCTCTTAGATTCGCCAGTTTTGAAATAAGATCTGCTGCGACCTTTGGTCCACGACGTTTTAGCGCCTCAATTTCAGATTTCCTTAGATCTTTTATAGTCCAAAACACATCTATAAACTTTATTTGAAGAACTTCAGCTTTGGAAACCATAAAAAATCCCCCATCAGCCCAATCACTACCCCAGGAATTCATAAGTCGTAAACCCTTCCTGTTGAAACTTGTAAGAACCACAGCATGTCCTGACAGATTTATTCGTTCAATGGGCTTTTTTAAATCCAAAACAGATTCAGAAAGAATACCCTTTGGATTTGTAGCGAAGAAGTCTGAAAAGATTGTCCATTCCGCATCAGTAAGGTAAAATATAGCTATCACATGCCGTTTCATTATTATAGCTTTCAAAGCTCCTTTCTCATCTGTTTCTCGACATTGTAAGCGATATTTAGGACAGAGTGCCTTCAACACACCTAAAGTGCTCGCCCCTTTGGTGCCATATTGATTTATGATTTCTTTTCGCAAGTTGTCGAACTCTGTGGATTCACCTTCTTTAAACTCGCGATCATGAATTCGTTTCATTGACAAGTGCATTACTGTTGCAGCAGCATTGGCATAGCATGTTCCACCCTGTTGCCTTTGCGGACCAAATTGTTTGTTGGTCTGGTTGATATACAAATCTAGAGAAACTGTTGACAGAATATCAGTTAATGACTCTTGCGAAAACATTATTTCTTTTGCAAAGTTGCAAGCATCATCTATTAAATCAGGGTGATTTACTTGGAAGAACAAACGCGTTTCATTGTTTTCTACTTCCACATGCCAACCACGGTGAAGAAATAAGGTAAATGGTATATCTTGTGTTGTTATACTGGAACTCAAGTTGAACATAAATTTAGCGGGTTCATTCCATGTCGATTGAATGTTACTGTACAGCCGTCTAGGCTCAATAGGATTTTCTGTGACGTAACAACACACGGTTTTTACACACAAGCTAGCCAGATCGTGTGAAAGCTGCAGATCAGATTCATCGGAAGGCTGACCAGCAGATACTATAACGAGAAGTTTTTCATGCTTTTCATAATCTGGTTGTGAAAATAATTTGAAAGCAGACGTGAGAGCGGCATTAAGAGGTGAACTGCCTAAAATGTATGGTTTTGCTTTATTGCTCAACTCCTCAACTCGTTGCTTTGTAGGATATTCTCGTTCCAAGCAGGCTTTTAAAATCGTAGCTGCTTGGCGAACATTTACAACGGCTTTACTGCCAACATTAACTAAAGATGATTCATTGATGAGCTCCTTTGCGCTTGAGACAAATGAATCTATTGCATTTTGTTTCACTTTGGCTTGTATTTCAGGTGTCCACAATAAATATGCCTGTTGTAATTCTCTTATGATATCAAATTGAGAAAGGTGCCTCGGAAGCAAACTTTTTGCATTGTACTGAAATATTGCGGGTATTTTTTCTGTAAATTTGTTTTTAAATACATCATCATCCCTGAGTTTTTCAAGAAAAAGACATGCATCAATTGTTTCAACACCTTTTTCTAAATCATCAATGTAACTTGATTGATCAATGTTCAATGTGCAACATTCTTCCAAAATACTTAATATTTCTTCAAGTTTTTCCCTCTTCGTTCCTTCATCAAATACTGTGGATGCACTTTTATTCGTGGACATGAATTTTCGTGGTTTTCATAACTATCACTGTTTCGTGGGTACTTAAATTCGTGGTTTCAAAATCTTTGCATTAAACTCAAAGGAAAAATGCATTTCGTTGGGGGCTTAATTTCGTGGTTTTAGCAGACCACGAAATCCACGAAAATTGGAACCCCACGAACAATAGTACTTTCACAGTACGTAGAAATGATGCTTTATAGAGTTAAGAATGTCAAATATGCAAGGTTCCATCTTTGCGCCAAAACCGATACTAAATATATAATTGGAAGACAAAACATTATGTTGCACAAGATCATTTATTACTCTGAAAATTGAGTCGGCCCATTCACTATTCCCTATATCTTTGATCTGAAGTGAACTCTCCCCCATATGATGGGACAAATCAATAACTACGCCAATCAATGTTTCCATGCCACTGTACTATATTTCCTGAAAAAAAAAGAATAAGTATTTTATCGCCTCAATAAATGACAACACAATGAAAGTGAGTAAACAATTCAAGATCTCAATGACACCATGGTGCACAAGCCGATTTGCAACTTTTAGTGAAGCAAGTGTAAAATGTTGTTGTCGGGAACCGAATATTCTGGATATTCAATTTCTTCTTTCCTTCCTACCTTGTGTACACAAAATGAAATTTGAGGCAAAGGTTTTAAACTTTTTTTGGGGGAGGAATTGACGTCCACTCGATTAACCACCAAACCGATGGCAGGGTTTAACTTCGTGGTAACTTGTCTAATGAAACAAAATGGCTTTGTATAGGTAAATGTGTAAAATTTCGGTATACACCCTATGTAGAGAAAAACATTCCGAAGAATTGTTACACGATTCAATAATTTTCGAATGTCTTCACGGGTCAAACAATAAAAATACTTTCATTAGGGAACGACCATTTAACCTCAAAGGGGGGGGGGGGGTCTGTTTTTTTTTCCTGGACAGAAAATTTTTTTCGCGCTTCGCGCGATTAGATTTATTCATTTTTTTCCACGTGTATCAACAAAATATTTTTTTTCCAAAATTAACATTATTTTTCGGACAGAAAGCTTCCTTCAAAATTTTTTTTCATCATTTTAGCAGCCAAAATATTTTTTTCACATAAAAAAAGCTCCAAATATTTTTTAGAAAAAAAAAACCATAGTCCCCCCCTCCATTTCAAGTTAAATGGTCGGTCCCTTTAACTGATAACCAGGTATGTATAGACGATGGACTTTTTACAAGAAGTCGTTTAGTTTTCGACATTTATGTACATTTATAACACACTCCTGTTGCATGAAGTGTTAGTAGTGACTATTTTTCGCGATCGTAAATTCGCACACTGGTAAAATATAACTTTAGAAATAACATTTTTTTTACAGTCCTTGGATCACTTAACAATCCATTTTGACTGATCGTTGACCGTTGAATGATCGCTGAATGGCCGCTGAATCATGACTGTTAACTGCTGACGGATAGTAAAAATAACTGATGACTGATGAATGATGCGACTCGTGACTGTAAAATCATAACGTATGACGAATGTAATTAAATATTGACGGATGATCGGTGACTGTTCTGTCGTACTGTCGTTGTTTAATCATATAATAAAAAACTGTTTCAAATTCTAGAATCTCAAAAACTCCAATTTTTCATCGATACCATTAACGATTTTTATCCCACTAAAAACGGCAATCCTGAAAGATTAATCGGGACTATTGTGCAAGTATAAGGTAAAAACCCAACTTAGTTTTATGCACTTTTAGCTCGAAATTGCTCTATTGCAAACTTACTTTTCACATTAAAAGCCCTTTTTCTATTTTTGGGAATAATTTTGAGATTGTTTCATAACAAAATTAACTGTTGTAATAAACGGTAGTTTTATTTTTTATTAGAGAAATGCATAATTGTAACCCTGAGGGTTGAAAGCACATATATAGATACAGACATAAAGACGAAATACAACATAAAAATAAAATATACAAAGTTATACAGCTCTATACGTATATGCAACATTTCTTATATATTGTTGATGGTGAACCATGCAATCATTTGTCCACTTTTCTCAGTATAAGTGACTTTTTAGCTCACCTGGCTATAGCCAGGGTGAGCTTTTGCGATCACTTTTCGTCCGTCGTCCGTCCGTCCGTCGTAAACTTTTACTTTAAAGAACTTCTTCTTGAGAACCGCTGAATGGATTAAAACCAAACATGGCATGAATGTTACTTATGAGGTGCTGACCAAGTGTTGTTACTTTGTTGCCGATTCGGCATCCAATATGGCCGCCAGTGGGGAACTTAGTTTAACATTGGACCCTATGGGAAAATGCATACAAAGAACTTCTTCTTGAGAACCACTCAATGGATTTGAACCAAACTTGGCATGAATGATGTTTATGTGACCAAGTGTTGTAACTTTGGTGGCGATCCGTCATCAAACATGGCTGCCAGCGGGGAATTTAATTTTAACATTGGACCCTATGGGAAAATGCATACAAAGAACTTCTTAAGAACCACTGAATGGATTTGAACCAAACTTGGCATGAATGATGCTTATGAGGTGCTGACCAAGTGTTGTTACTTTAGTGCCAATCCGTCATCCAACATGGCCGCCAGGGGGAACTTAATTTTAACATTGGATGCTATGGGAAAATGCATACAAAGAACTTCTTCTTGAGAACCACTCAGTGGATTTGAACCAAACTTGGCATGAATGATGTCTATGAGGTGCTGACCAAGTGTTGTAACTTTGGTGCCGATCCGTAATCCAACATGGATGCCAGCAGGGAATTTAATTTTAACATTGGACCCTTTGGGAAAATGCATACAAAGAACTTCTTGAGAACCACTGAATGGATTTGAACCAAACTTGGCATGAGTGATGATTATGAGGTGCTGACTAAGTCTTGTTACTTTGGTGCCGATCCGTCATCCAACATGGCTGCCAGCGGGCAACTTAATTTTAACATTGGACGCTATGGGAAAATGCATGCAAAGAACTTCTTCTTGAGAACCACTGAATTGATTTGAACCAAACTTGGCATGAATGATGCTTATGAAGTGCTGAGCAAGTGCTGTTACTTTGGTGCCGATCCATCATCCAACATGGCCACCAGCAGGGAACTTAATTTTAACATTGGACCCTATGGGAAAATGCATACAAAAAACTTCTTCTTGAGAACCTCTGAATGGATTTGAACCAAACTTAGCATGAAAAAAAACAAATCACAGCTCATTACAACACATTACAAAATGCCTATGAAATAGTATTATAATATCAAATTAACAAATGATAGTATTTCACCAACAGACTAGGCTACTTGAGTGGGCCGGCAGTTAGCAGCAAGCACTTCTTGACCCTTCTGTCAAAATTATGTTTCGTCCCCTATTACTTCATGTTCCAGAATGTGGTCTACCTGCTTTGGTTTTTATTTGTTTGTTTATTTCACTATAGGAGAACCGAATAGAGAAAGGGGAGGTTTGAGTAGCCATAAACCGGTTCAACCCTACCACTGATATTTGTTAGTGTTGGTCCCAAGTCCGGCTATCCCGTTTCCCTATAGTTATCGTCTTTTTTAGCTCACCTGGCTATGCCAGGGTGAGCTTTTGCCATCACTTGGCGTCCGTCGTCCGTCCGTCGTTAGCTCACTTTCAAAAATCTTCTCCTCTGAAACCACTGGGTCAAATGGAACCAAACTTTAACTGAATCATCACTAGGCTATCTAGTTTCAAATTTGTTAATTTGTATGTCTCAGATCAAACAACATGGCTGCCGTTACTAAAAAGATAACATAGGGGTAAATTACAGTTTTTGGCAAATAACTCAAAAAACGTTAAAGATATCAAAAATTTGACATGGGTAAAATAATCAGCATGAGAAGATCTACCCATGCCGAAATTTTATGGAAAATCTGATGACCCGTCTAAGAGTTATTGCCCTTTTTCCGTAAAATTTTCAAAATTTTGATGTTTTTTATTTTTTATTAAAAAAACTATAACAGATAGAGGTTAAGTTTAAATTGAAAAAATGTTCAGCATGTTAAGATCTACTTACATGAATATTTTGAAGAAAATCCAAGTACCTACATATGAGTTGTGGTCCTTTATTGGTCAAATTTTTCGTGATTTTTTTACTTTTTGTCCTATATTTCAAAAGCGCTTTGAGATAGAGGTCAAGTTTAAATTGCAAGAATGTTCAGCATGTTAAGGACTATATTTTATTGTACACATTCAAGTTTTCCGACCACTCTCAAGATGGCTGCCAGCGGGGAACTTAGTTTACCATTTGACCTAATGGGAAAATTCATACAAAGAACTTCTTCTTGAGCACAACTGAATGGATTTGAACCAAACTGGATATGAATGATGCTTATGAGGTGCTGACCTAGTGTTGTAATTTTGGTGCCGATCCATCATCAAACATGGCTGCCAGCGGGGATCTTAACTTTAACATTGGACCCTATGGGAAAATGCATACAAAGAACTTCAATTTTAGAACCACTGAATGGATTTGAACTAAACTTTCCATGAATGATGTTTATGAGGTGCTGACCAAGTGTTATTACTTTGGTGCCAGTCTGTGATCTTACATGACCGACAACATTGGACCCTATGGGAAATGCACACAAAGATCTTCTAGAGAACTGCTGAATGGATTTAAATCAAACATGACATGAATGATGCCTGTCAGGTGCTGACCAAGTGTCACCAGCTGTGAACTTAATTTAACAAAAGATATTCTTCTAGAGAACTGATTAGAATAGATTTAATCGAAACTTTGTTTATGAGAAGCTGACCAAGTGTTGTTACTTCAGTTCTGATCCATCATACAACATGGCTGCCAGCAATGAATTGGACCCTAAGGGGAAATGCATACAAAGATATTATGGAAAACCATTTTAAACATTGCATAAATGAAACTTGTGAGATTTTGACCAAGCTTGTAACTTTGGTGCTGATCCGTCTTCCACATGGCCACCAGTAGCAAACCTTAGTTTAGAATTGGACCCAGTGGCAAATGCATAAAAAGATCTTCTCCTCTGAAACTGCTTGAACAATTTCAGTAGAATTTTGATATGATAGTCCTTATGTGACCCTCTTCAAAGTTTTATGTTAGATAGCTGCCAGCAGGAAACGTAGATTAACATAGGCCCCTTAAGTTTGGAAACTGCATTCAAAAATCTTCTCTGAAACTGCTTGAACAATTTCAATTAAATTTTATAAAAAGTTTTTGAATTTTATGTACATACACCACCAAAGATGGACCATCAATTGGGAATTATAGTGCTGCAGGACCCAGGTGAGCGATACAGGCTCTTGAGAGCCTCTTGTTTATAAATGGAGCAACATATTGCAAGTGATCCGATGAAGATAATATCTCAACAATATTTGCATTGTTATTATTATTGTTTTCAAAAGCAGTTACATTTTTATTTTAAATTCCTGTCTAATAAGGTTATATTTCGGACATTCAAAAAAAAATGACTTTCATCTTCTATTTGATTTAAATCACAGTATTTACAAATTCTATTTTCTCTTTTAATTTTTTTTTATATCTGCCTCTTTCTAACACTCGTATCGTTTATCTTCATTTTGAAAGTCTTTTTATCACTTCATGGATGCACGATCGTCAACACACGAACAAAGTCAGTAGTAGAACGCGTTACCTCAGATCACTTTTGGCGAGGAGCCCTATAGTGCATTCTTTGTAAAATATTTTCATTTTCCCTCAGTTTTCCTCAAAATATGCAAATTAGTTCAGGAGGGAATTTTTGTGCTTATATAGAGGGCGCTGCAATCGTAATTGGACCTTTGACCCCTTATAAAGGGCGCTGCAATCGTTATTGACGAGGTGCTAAGTGTGTCATCGGCCTCGCCCTGTCTTAGGTATTGTCACTGGTTCTGCCTACTGGTCTCGTCTTTATCCCAGCTTTGGCCTCGCTTTTACCCTAACCCTAATCTATTTTTTACTACACCTTAACCATTGTCTCTAGATTCCAGTGACTGAACCTCTTTATTATAGTGTTTCATTGACCTTTGACTTTTGGCCTTTGACTTCACTAGTCTATAGTGTTGTCACTGGTCTTGCCCTACCTCTATCCAAGGTACTTTCCTAGGTCTCGCCTTCTACTTTACCTTCTACTTTGGTCTCGCCCTACTTCTGTCCATGTCCACTGGTCTCGTCTTTATCCTAACCCTGACCTTGCACTTATTCTTGTATTAACCCTTACTTTTCTGTTGTTAGATCAGTAATCAGTAATGTTGTGTTTGTTCATGACTAACCCTAACCATTTTTTGTTGCAATTTTTTCTTTACCTCCATAGTTACTATCCATTTTCAAACTTGTTTGAGTTTTCTCTCTCTTTTACCTCTAACCTAAGTTCCTATGACAACTCTATATTCATTCAGTATTGATTTTCGAATATTATTCTAATATTCCCGTGTTGTCCTCCTTTTACCCAACTTCTAACCCTAACCTCAGTTGCTATGACAACTTTAATTTTATTTATAATATTATTATTCATTATTGACTTACTTTTTATTATTCTTTATTATTTAATTTATTTATATTCTTAATTAATTATTTATTATTAATTCATTTTTTTATTATTATTATTCTTTTTACTTTTCATTTAATTTTTTAATTTATTGTTTATTATTGATTTATTACATTTATAATTTATTTATTTTTTTCAAATATTTATTTATTACATTATTTTATTTCTTTTTTCATTATTTTATTATTTGATTTTTATTTATTATTCAATTATTATTTATTATGTTTCATTTAATCTATTTATATTCTTAATTTTTGTATTTATTTTATTTATTATCTTATTAATACTTTGTTATTATTTTTTACTTATTAATTATCTATTTATTATTTCTATACATGTTTTAATTATTTTATTATATTTTATTATTCTTTTTATTATTATTTTATTAACTTTTTATTATAAATTTATTTTTTAATTTTATTATTTCATTATTCTTTTTAATATTATTTTTTCATTATTTATTTAATTATTATTATATTATTATTATTATTATTAATATTATAATTATTATTACTAATATTTATTATATTTATTAATTTTATTTATCATTTTTCATTATTATTGTATTAATTTATTTATTACATTTCATTATTATTTTATCTATTTATTCATTTTATTTTATTTCATTTATAATTTTTTTTTATTATTGTTTATTATATATTGTTTAATTTTTTTATATTTTTTATTGAATTATCAACTTTTTGTTATTTTATTTATCATTTTTTTATTATTTTGATTTATATTAAATTAGAATTTAATTGTTTAATTTTAAAACTATTGGAGTTGTCTTCTCTTTAATCCTAACCCTAACCCTTATGTATATAACCCTTACCCTTATGTATATAACTATAACCCCTAACCCTTATGTATAACCCTAACCCTTATGTATACAACACTAACCCTTATGTATATAACACCAACCCTAATGTATAACCCTTATGTATATATCACTACCCCTTGTGTATTTAACCCTAAACCTTATGTATAAACTTTATTTCTCTAATGATATGTCAAGTTTAAACCGGTTTTGACACGTTGGATACATTTTCTTTATTGAACGTATGTTGAATAAAGCCCCGTGCTATTTCCCGCCAAATCTATTCGCAATACAGTTCTCGGTGTATATCATTGATCATTAGAGAAAAAGATTACACCACTTTATCCCGATTATTACCATATTTTATCCACTTTCGATAGTTAAATTTAAAAATTCTAAAATGCTCGGCAAGCCTCGCAATTTTAAAATTCAACTATCTCTAGTGGATAAAATATGGTAATGAACAGGATCTTGTGGTGTAATCTATATTTATATTTACCTTTATTTATATAACAGTAACCCTAACCCTTATATGTATAACCATAGCCCTTATGTATATAACATTACATGTAACACTAACTCTAAGTATATAACTTTAACCTTTATGTATACAAACCTAACCCTTATTTATATAACCCTAACCCTAACGTATATAACAGTAACCTAGCCCTTATGTATAACCCTTACCCTTATCAGATCTCTTACCCTAACCATACTGATGGATGAAAACACATAATGAAACGTCTGTGACTATGAACTGACACAAAACATCAATGACATTGATATGAACATAACGTTATCCATAACTATGAACTGACACAAATTATGAAAACACAAATCGATGCTAACGACAATGTGAACAACAACTGGAAACAAAATTGTTAAAAGATCAACATGAAGTGACACAACATATGAAAACAAATTGGCACTGGAGACAAAATGAACTAAACATAAAAGTATCAATGATAAAAGATTACTTGAATTGTAACAACATATGAAAACATACTGATGTGAACAACAAATATAAACAGAAACGTTTATAAATCAACATAAATTAATACAAACTATGAACACAAATTGATATTGAAACAATATAAACAACTAATACAAGCATCGATGTTAAAAGATCAGCATTAAATGATACAACATATGAATGTGAACACCAAATCATAAGCATAAAGTAACTAAGACTATAAAGTGATATAAAACATGTAAAGATATGAACATTAGCACGAATGTTAACACCAAATGAGAAGCATAACGTCAGCTATGACTATGAACTGACATTAACTATGAACACAAATAGATGTTGAAGACCAAATAAACAATAAATACACGTATAACTGTTAAAAGATCAACAAAAAGTGACACAAACTATGAAAACAAATCAATAATATTGTTTTGTACATGAAAATACAAACTTAAACATGAAATTGAACAGAAATAAAACAAAACATAACAATATAATGATATAAACTTTTATATGAAATCATAACATGTTACGTCAACTATAAACACACATTTAACAAAAGATCTAACCGACATGATATGACATTGATATGAACATATCGAATGAACATAAAGAACATAAATATATAGGCATATTAACTTTGATACGAATGTTAACAACAAATGGAAGACAAAATAAACATCAAGTGAAGACAAATAGATACCAAAATAATGAAAACAAATACCACAATACATGACAACTTAATGACAACAATATGAACTGTTACATGAAAATATTCTATGACTATGAACTGACACAGACTTTTGAAACAAATCGATGCTGACAACAATATGATCTACAAATATAAACAGAAACGTTTATATATCAACATAGAGTAATACAAACTATGAACACAAATTGATATTGAAACAGTATGAACAACAAATACAAGCATCGATGTTAAAAGATCAACATTAAATGATACAACATATGAATTTGAACACCAAATACGAACAGAAACATTGAAACATCAACATAATCTGACACAAGATATGTAAACATATGAACATTGATACAAATATTAACACCAAATCATAAGCATAAAGTTAAGTAAAACAATAAAGTGATATTAAAACATGTAAACATATGAATATTAACACAGATGTGAACCAAAACATATAAACATAACGTCAGCTATGACAATAAATTGGTCAAAACTATGAAAACCTATGAATATGAACACCAAACCCAATAACAAACGTTATAACATTAGCATAAAGTGATACTAACTATGAACACAAATAGATATTGAATCAATATGAACACAAATATAACAAAAAAAACTACAACTTAACAACGTTTATTTAAATTTGTACATCGGAACACATGAAATATGAACACAAACACAACAAAACATGACAACGTAATGATATAAACTATTATATGAAAACATAACATGATACGTCAACTATAAACACACATTTAACAAAAGACCTAACCGACATTGATATGACATTGATATGAACATAACGAATGAACATAAAGAACATAAATATATAGACATATTAACTTTGATATGAAGACGTTAACAACAAAGGGAGGACGAAACATTAAGTGATACTATCAAAACAAATTGATATTGAATAAAATATGATCTACAAATACAAATATAATGTTAAAAGATTAACATGAAGCAATACAAAATATGAAAAGTAATTGATATTGAAGATGATATGAACGATAAAAAACAAGCATTAACGGTAAAAGATCAACATGAATTGACACAAACAATGAAAACAAATAGATACTGACGATAAAATGAACAATACATACAAAGATCAACATTAAATAATATAACAAATGAATGTGAACTCAAAATACGAACAGAAACATTGAAACATCTACATAATCTGACGCAAGATATGCAAACGTATGATCATTTATACGAATATTAACACCAAATTATACATCAAACGTTAAGTATGACTATAAAGTGATATAAAAACATGTCAACATACGAACATTAACACTGATGTGAACAAAAAATATAAACAGAAACATGAAACATCAACATAATTACAACAAAATATGAAAATAAATGTGAACTTTCACTATAAAGTGATACAAAACATTTAACTTAACGATATTCATATTAACTATTACATGAAAAATTAACATAAGACGTTAAATACGACCACAGATACAACAAATAATGAAAACAAATACAGCAATAAATGACAACAAATGCAAACTTGAATACCAAAACGCAATATGAAACATGAAACATCAATATAATTACAACAAAATAGGAATATAAATGTGAACTTTGACTATAAAGTGATACAAAACATGAAAGCATATCGACATTAATATAACTAAGCTGAAATAAAACATCAAAATTTGACGCAAGCGTAACAATTATACGTCGTATTCGGCACAGAAATGCCACAGCGCAGCAATTATACATGGTATATGACGCAGTAGCAGCAGCAGCAGCAAAAACCCGCAATCAAGCCAATAAAGACAACAAAACTGCGATTAATGCACAGAAAATACGAGCTTAAACATGAAATATCAACAGAAATACACGAAATAATGAAAGTAAATGTAAACTTGTACATAAAAACACAAACTGAAACACAAAATATCAACACAAATACAACAAAATACAAACTTGTAGGTCGACAACATCGAGATGAAATCAAATCACGTGAAATCTCGTACTGAACGAGACTGCTTAAAGGTAACAGATATTAACTTGACAATGTGACCAACCGATTGAAAAGCTTAAACAAAACCCGATTTCATATATCGCATGACTAAATTATCAATAGTAATTATTAGAAGTATGAAGATACCCTGAATCCATACATAATATAAGCCTAATAACAATAGTATTGATTAAGGCCGATCTAGGGCCGACTTAGGGCGAATCTTTGATTTCTAAGGGCCGTTATCATCAAAATAGTACATTACAGCACTGTAACACATATTCCATCCAAACGATTTAGATCACTAAACATACCCCGAATTCATATATGACGTGACTAAATTATCAATAGTTCGGATAAAGAACGATCTAGGTCTGAAAAAGGGGCCAACTAAGGCCGATCTATGATTTGTAAGGGCCGATATCTCTATTACAGTACACGATAGGACTGTAACACCTACACCAATCGCTTTAGATGACTAAAGATACACCGATTCCATATATCATAGGTCTATAGTACGAATAGTTCGGATTAAGGCGGAAGTAGGGCCGACTGAGGCCGATCTTTTATTTCAAAGGGCCGATAATTCCTTAACAGTAGGTTTTAATCCTTAAATACTTTGACCAATCACTTTAGAAGAATCAAAGTACATCGAATCCCTATATGATATGCCTATAGTACGAATACTTAGGGTCAGGGCCGAAGCAGAGCCGATATCTCGTTCACACTCGAAGTTAGGGCTTTAAAACATGTACCAATCGATTCAGCGACCCCGATTTACTCTAGTAAGATAACCCAAAGGAAAGAAAAGACCTATGATATATTGAATCGGTGTATCTTTAGTCATCTAAAGCGATAGGTTACAGTCCTATCGGCCCTTTCAAATCAAAGATCGGCCTTAGTCGGCCCTTACTCAGACCTAGATAGTTCTTTATCCGAACAATGATAATTTAGTCATGTCATAAATGAATTCGGGGTATGTTTAGTGATCTAATTCATTTGGAATATACTTCTAAAGCGATTGGAATAAGTGTTGGGATGCTTTGAAGTACTTTTATGGAGTTATCAGCCATTAGAAATCAAAGATTGGTCCTAACTCGGCCTTAATTCGGCCCCAGATCAGTCTTTATTTGAACTATTGATAATTTAGTCATGCGATATATGAAATCGGGTTTTGTTTAGGCTTTTCAATCGGTTGGTCACATTGTCAAGTTAATATCTGTTACCTTTAAGCAGTCTCGTTCAGTACGAGATTTCACGTGATTTGATTTCATCTCGATGTTGTCGACCTACAAGTTTGTATTTTGTTGTATTTGTGTTGATATATTATGTATCAGTTTGTATTTTTATGTACAAGTTTACATTTACTTTCATTATTTCGTGTATTTCTGTTGATATTTCATGTTTGAGATCGTATTTTCTATGCATTAATCGCAGTTTTGTTGTCTTTATTGGCTTTATTTCGGGTTTTTGCTGCTGCTGCTGCGCCATATACCAGGTATAATTGCTGCGCTGTGGCATTTCTGTGCCGAATACGACGTATAATTGTTACACTTACGTCAAATTTTGATGTTTTATTTCAGCTTATTTATATTAAGGTCGATATGCTTTCATGTTTTGTATCACTTTATAGTCAAAGTTCACATTTATATTCCTATTTTGTTGTAATTATATTGATGTTTCATGTTTCATATTGCGTTTTGGTATTCAAGTTTGCATTTGTTGTCATTTATTGCTGTATTTGTTTTCATTATTTGTTGTATCTGTGGTCGTATTTAACGTCTTATGTTAATTTTTCATGTAACAGTTAATATGAATATCGTTAAGTTAAATGTTTTGTATCACTTTATAGTGAAAGTTCACATTTATTTTCATATTTTGTTGTAATCAGGCATGGGGTAATGCTAATGTGTAATGGTAATGCATTGCAATGCATCACATATTTTCAAGTAATTCAATGTAATGTGTAATGCACCAATTTTTGCATTACATGTAATGGTAATTCAATGAATTACTATCACTAAAATGTATGTAATTCATGCATTACACTGCATTACTATTTCCTACTGTACGAACATAGAGGGTGATTAACAGAAAAATGATATAAAAATGATATAAAATAAACGTAAATACTAGTAGGCCATATCATAATAATTAACCATCCATTTTACTGCATGATTTTCATTAAAAAAAGTCCTAATAAAATGAAAATAAGTTATGTTAAGAAATCTAATCTATTTTGTTCCCAATGATGAATAGTATTAAATGTGATATTTTAATCGGGGTTTAATCAAATGACATAATGCACAGCATGTCTAAATGCAGGGACATTCTTTTGGTCTACAATCCTGTATGTTTCATGGGAACTAAGATTTTCCCCTTTTTATTATCCAAAGGAATGATCATTTGTATTTTTAAATATAATTTGCAGACCCAATCAGGAAGGTGTGTGTATTGATTCATTACCCTTAAAGAACCTCCCAAAAAAGTGAAGTCATACTACAGATGAGTTTTTGATACAATACATTTCTTCAATCATTGTTAATTAGTTTAAAAGTTTGGACTCTGTTGTAAAAACAAACTTAATTAACAATAGTGTCAAATTAAATGATTAAGACATGTATTGTTGTTCACTGTAAACATTTTGTATACCTAAATACAGATGTAGTAGTCACCGATTGCCTGTGGAGACGGGAAGATGGCACAGTGTATCTTAAAACGATAGAGTGTGTCATCTTTGCGACTCCCAGGACATTGGTGACGAATTTCATTATATTTTTACATGCAAATATTTTAACAATGAAAGAAAAATATATCTTCCGTATTACTGTCATTACAATGGAAACGTACTTAAATTTGATCAATTGTTTTCAACACTAAATTTTGCAATATTGCAAAAATTGTATAAATTTATTAAAATAGTTACAGTGAAAGTCTCTCCTCCTGGTTAAGGAAGACTGTTTTTTGTTTTCACACATGTATATGTAAATTTTTTTGATAATTTGCTGTGTTATTGTCTCTATAACTAATGTATAGTTTATGAGAATAAAGATATCTATCTATCTATCTATCTATCTATCTATCTATCTATCTATCTATCTATCTTTCTATCTATCTATCCATTTTAATTACCTGAAAGTTAAAATCTTAGGCAATATATGGTGTCTAATTTTAAGTAAATTTTGTAATTTTATATTGTTGCAAAAAGATAAGTTTGTAGGATAATAAAATTCAGTCACTTTAGACCATACATCTTTTTGTTTTTGTTTTCCAGGAAATATCCAAGCTGATTAATTTGTTGATAAATTGTCAAAATGTAATGGTAATTCAATGCATTACTAAGCTAAAGTAATGGTAATTCAATGCATTTCTTTGCAAATTTCATGTAATGGTAATGGTAATTCAATGCAAATTATCTTCAAGTAATGGTAATTCAATGCATTACATTGCACTGTAATTCGCCCCATGCCTGGTTGTAATTATGTTGATGTTTCATGTTTCTGTTTATATTTTTTGTTCATATCAGTGTTAATGTTCGTATGTTGGCATGTTTTTATATCACTTTATAGTCATACTTTACGTTTGGTGTATGATTTGGTGTTAATATTCGTATCAATGATCATACGTTTGCATATCTTGCGTCAGATTATGTAGATGTTTCAATGTCTCTGTTCGTATTTTGAGTTCACATTCATTTGTTATATTATTTAATGTTGATCTTTGTATGTATTGTTCATTTTATCGTCAGTATCTATTTGTTTTCATTGTTTGTGTCAATTCATGTTGATCTTTTACCGTTAATGTTTGTTTTTTATCGTTCATATCATCTTCAATATCAATTACTTTTCATATTTTGTATTGCTTCATGTTAATCTTTTCACATTTATATTTGTATTTGTAGATCATATTGTATTCAATATCGATTTGTTTTGATAGTATCACTTAATGTTTCGTCCTCCATTTGTTTTTAACGTCTTCATATCAAAGTTAATATGTTTATATATTTATGTTCTTTATGTTCATTCGTTATGTTCATATAAATGTCATATCAATGTCGGTTAGGTCTTTTGTTAAATGTGTGTTTATAGTTAACGTATCATGTTATGTTTTCATATAATAGTTTATATCATTATGTTGTCATGTTTTGTTGTGTTTGTGTTCATATTTCATGTGTTTCGATGTACAAATTTAAATAAACGTTGTTAAGTAGTAGTTTGTTTGTTATATTTGTATTCATATTGATTTAATATCTATTTGTGTTCATAGTTAGTATCACTTTATGCTAATGTTATAACGTTTGTTATTGTGTTTTGGTGTTCACATTCATAGGTTTTCATAGTTTGGATCAATTTATTGTCATAGCTGACGTTATGTTTATATTTTTTGGTTCACATCAGTGTTAATTTTCATATGTTTACATGTTTTAATATCACTTTATAGTTTTACTTAACTTTATGCTTATGATTTGGTGTTAATATTTGTATCAATGTTCATATGTTTACATATCTTGTGTCAGATTATGTTGATGTTTCAATGTTTCTGTTCGTATTTGGTGTTCACATTCATATGTTGTATCATTTAATGTTGATCTTTTAACATCGATGCTTGTATTTGTTGTTCATACTGTTTCAATATCAATTTGTGTTCATAGTTTGTATTACTTTATGTTGATATATAAACGTTTATGTTTATATTTGTAGATCATATTGTTGTCAACATCGATTTGTTTCAATAGTCTGTGTCCGTTCATAGTCATAGAATATTTTCATGTAACAGTTCATATTGTTGTCATTAAGTTGTCATCTATTGTGGTATTTGTTTTCATTTTTTTTGGTATCTATTTGTCTTCACTTGATGTTTATTTCGTCTTCCATTTGTTGTTAACATTCGTATCAAAGTTAATATGCCTATATATTTATGTTCTTTATGTTCATTCGTTATGCTCATATCAATGTCATATCAATGTCGGTTAGATCTTTTGTTAAATATGTGTTTATAGTTGACGTATCATGTTATGATTTCATATAACAGTTTATATCATTATGTTGTTATGTTTTGTTTTATTTCTGTTCAATTTCATGTTTAAGGTTGTATTTTCATGTACAAAACAATATTATTGATTTGTTTTCATATTTTGTGTCACTTTTTGTTGATCTTTTAACAGTTATACGTGTATTTATTGTTTATTTAGTCTTCAGCATCTATTTATGTTCATAGTTAATGTCAGTTCATAGTCATAGCTGACGTTATGCTTCTGATTTGGTGTTAACATTCGTGCTAATGTTCATATCTTTACATGTTTTATATCACTTTATAGTCTTAGTTAACTTTATGCTTATGATTTGGTGTTCACATTCATATGTTGTATCATTAAATGCTGATCTTTTAACATCGATGCTTGTATTAGTTGTTTATATTGTTTCAATATCAATTTGTGTTCATAGTTTGTATTAATTTATGTTGATATATAAACCTTTCTGTTTATATATTTGTTGTTCACATCAGTATGTTTTCATATGTTGTTACAATTCAAGTAATCTTTTATCATTGATACTTTTATGTTTAGTTCATTTTGTCTCCAGTGCCAATTTGTTTTCATATGTTGCGTCACTTCATGTTGATCTTTTAACAATTTTGTTTCCAGTTGTTGTTCACATTGTCGTTAGCATCGATTTGTGTTTTCATAATTTGGGTCAGTTCATAGTTATGGATAACGTTATGGTCATATCAGTGTCATTGATGTTTTGTGTCAGTTCATAGTCATAGGGTAACAGGTCTGATAAGGGTGAGAGTTATACATAAGGGCCAGGTTACTGTTATATACGTTAGGGTTAGGGTTATATAAATAAGGGTTAGGTTTATATACATAAAAGTTAAAGTTACATACTTAGAGTTAGTGTTACATGTACTGTTATATACATAAGGGCTATGATTATACATATTAGGGTTAGGGTTACTGTTATATAAATAAAGGTAAATATAAATACAGTTTATATATAAGGTTTAGGGTCAAATACACAAGGGTTAGTGATATATACATAAGGGTTATACATAAGGGTTGGTTTTATATACATAAGGGTTAGTGTTATATACATAAGGGTTAGGGTTATACATAAGGGTTAGGGTTATAGTTATATACATAAGGGTAAGGGTTATACATAAGGGTAAGGGTTATATACATTAGGGTTAGGGTTAGGATTAAAAAGAAAATAACTCCAATAGTTTTAAAATATAACAATTAAATTCTAATTTAATATAAATTAAAATAATAAAAATGATAAATAAAATAAACAAAAAATTGATAATTCAATAAAAAATATAAAAAAAAATTAAACAATATATAATAAACAATAATAAAGCAATTATAAATGAAATAAAATAAAATAAATAAATAGAAAAAATAATAATGAAATGTAATAAATAAATAAATACAATAATAATGAAAAATAGTAAATAAAATTAATAAATATAATAAATATTAGTAATAATAATAATAATAATAATAACAATAATAATGATAATAATATAATAATAATTAAATAAATAATGTTAAAATAATATTAAAAAGAATAATGAAATAATAACATTAAAAAAATGAATTTATAATAAAAAGTTGATAAAATAATAATAAAAAGAATAATAAAATATAATAAAATAAGTAAAACACGTATAGAGAAAATAAATAGATAAAAAATAGACAAAAAATAATTATAAAGTAATAATAAGATAATAAATAAAATAAATAGAAAAATTAAGAATATAAATAGATTAAAGGAAACATAATAAATAATAATTGAATAATAAATAAAAATTAAATAATAGAATAATAAAAAAAGAAGTAAAATAATATAATAAATAAATATTTGAAAAAAAAAAATTATAAATGAAATAGATAAATAATAAACAATAAATTAAAAAATGAAGTGAAAAGTAAATAGAATAATAATAATAAATAAAATGAATTAATAATAGATAATTAATTTAGAATATAAATAAATTAAATAATATAGAATAATAAAAAGTAATTAAATAAAAAGAAATGAATAATAATATAATAAATAAAATGATAAATAAATAAGAATAAAAGTTGTCATAGCAACTTAGGTTAGGGTTAGAAGTTGGGTAAAAGGAGGACAACACGGGAATATTAGAATAATATTCGAAAATAAAATATGAATGAATATAGAGTTGTCATAGGAACTTAGGTTAGAGGTAAAAGAGAGAGAAAACTCAAACAAGTTTGAAAATGGAAAGTAACTATGGAGGTAAAGAAAAAACTGCAACAAAAAATGGTTAGGGTTAGTCATAACCAAACACAACATTACTGATCTAACAACAGAAAAGTTAGGGTTAATACAAGTATAAGTGCAAGGTTAGGGTTAGGATAAAGACGAGACCAGTGGACATGGACAGAAGTAGGGTGAGACCAAAGTAGAAGGTAAAGTAGAAGGCGAGACCTAGGAAAGTACCTTGGATAGAGGCAGCGCGAGACCAGTGACAACACTATGGACTAGTGAAGTCAAAGCCAAAGGCGAGGCACTCAAGACGAGGCCAAAAGTCAAAGGTCAATGAAACACTATAATAAAGAGGTTCAGTCATTGAATTCTAGAGAAAATGGTTAAGGTGTAGTAAAAAATAAATTAGGGTTAGGGTAAAAGCAAGGTCAAAGTTGGGATAAAGACGAGACCCGTAGACGAGACCAGTGACAACACTATGGACTAGTTAAGTCAAAGATAAAGGCGAGGCACTCAAGACGAGGCCAAAGGTCAATGACACACTAAATGACAACACTTTAACAAAAAGGTTCAGTCATTGAATTCTAGAGACAATGGTAAGTGTTCCAGACCAAGGGTTAGAGTAAAAGCAAGGTCAAAGCGGGGATAAAAACGAGACCAGTAGGCAAAACCGGTGACAACACTATAGACTAGTGAAGTCAAAGCCAAAGGCGAGGCACTCAAGACGAGGACAAAGGTCAAAGTTCAATGAAACACTATAACAAAAGGGTTCAGTCACTGGAATCTAGAGACAATGGTAAAGGTGTAGTTAAAAAATAGATTAGGGTTAGGTTAAAAGCGAGACCGAAGCTGGGATAAAGACGAGACCAGTAGGCAGAACCAGTGACAATACCTAAGACAGGGCGAGGCCGATGACACACTTAGCACCTCGTCAATAACGATTGCAGCGCCCTTTATAAGGGGTCAAAGGTCCAATTACGATTGCAGCGCCTCTATATAAGCACAAAAAATCCCTCCTGAACTAATTTGCATATTTTGAGGAAAACTGAGGGAAAATGAAAATATTTTACAAAGAATGCACTATAGGGCTCCTCGCCAAAAGTGATCTGAGGTATAGCGTTCTACTACTAAAGTCATTATAAAGAAGTGTACGGGCATCTTAAGTAAGGAAGAGTTATATTTAGTTTTCGAGGTCCCTTTGAGTAATATTTAGGAACATTGAAACTACACAACACTTTTCAAGTAAGATTTAAACTGTGTTTACGACTTTGCATTAAATACTGTCTGAATACATTTATACCACTCCCTTAAAGGGGAAAAATATATGTACTGGTAGTTAAGGAATGAAATGCAAACTCACAAAGCGCAAAATTTGAAGACTTTCATATAAAAACTTCTTATTTCATTTTATTTCGCTTGAAAAGATAAACAATTGTCATTCGTAGAATTTGTAACCTACTTTAACAATTAAATACACATATATGCCGGCATTAGTACGAATAACACCAAGCTTGGGGTCGTGTCGGCAATAATTTCTTAAAGAAATGGAGGCAAAATGGAATTTAAAAAAAAAAAATTTTTGCAGATTTTCATCATTTTGCGAGAAACAAACGGAAATGTCTCCGATAAAATAAAAATAATGATTTTTAAAACTTTATAGTGAAAAAGTTTTCATTTATATTGTAATATTCAAGAAATAACAAAATACCGAAGGTATTGTTAATTTTGTTATGAAACAATCTCAAAATTATTCCCAAAAATAGAAAAAGGGCTTTTAATGTGAAAAGTAAGTTTGCAATAGAGCAATTTCGACCTAAAAGTGCATAAAACTAAGTTGGGTTTTTACCTTATACTTGCACAAGAATCCCGATTAATCTTTCAGGATTGCCGTTTTTAGTGGGATAAAAATCGTTATTGATAATGGTATCAATGGAAAATTGGAGTTTTTGAGATTCTAGAATTTGAAACAGTTTTTTATTATATGATTAAACAACGACAGTACGACAGAACAGTCACCAATCATCCGTCAATGATTAATAATAATATATTATATGAGCTTGTTGAGCGCAACCTCATTTAATTGACTACTACAAATTTTGACCCCCCAAAAAACTCTCAAAAGACCAAAAAATAACATAAGTTTTATCAAAAAACACAAAAACAGCACAAAAAACCCTATATTTTTTGACCCTCAAAAAAAAAAAAAAAAAAAAAAAAAAAAAAAATAGGCACAAAAACACCCCCCAAAATATTTACACAGAAAATGTGAGAAAAAAATTTTTGACCCCCCCAAAAAAAAAAATTCCGGAAATACAGCGAAGGGACAAAATTTAAAAACTTCTCATCTGTAATTCTTCTTCATAAAAAGAACCTATAATTTCTTCACCTTTTAAATCTTTTATTTTATAAGTAACAGGATTTGTATTTAAAACTTTTACAATTACAAATATTTCTTTTGTCCAACGAGTTGTATAACCCTTTTCAAATTTACCCTTCTTCTTTGTTATCCTCACACGATCACCTACTTTAAATTTAGGTTTTCTAATTTTTTCTTCTTTTTCTGAATATAAATTTTTATACACTCTTGATTTATTTTTGGATTTACTCGCTTCAACCGGTGTCATTTAAATTGAAGAATGCACTGTATTATTATAATTTTTAACTAATCTATCCAATACATCATAATATTTAAATGTTCCAGAGGCAGTAAAATATCTATACATATGTTGTTTCATTGTTCCTATCCATCTTTCTACTACACAGGATTTTTCTTCATTTTCAGTTGAATATAATTTTATGTTATTATCTTTTAACAATTCTTTTACTTGTCGATTATAAAATTCTGATCCTTTATCTGACCACATAAAGGAAGGTTTTCTTTCTTTAAATAATTTTTTAAATGCTTCGCTTACCGTTACACCCGTTTTATTTTTCAACGGAATTAACCACCCATATTTACTAAATACATCTATAACTGCTAATAAATATTTATAGTGTTTATTTTGTTTTGAGTATTTTTGCATATCTACTAAATCAACTGCCCATGTTTGATCAACAGAATGAACATAAACACGTCTTTTGGGAAAAACACTTACAACCCTGCGATGTAATTCATCTGCCAATTTATTTGTTAGATTTGTAAGCACCATTTTAAATAAATAAAATTTCTTTTTTAAAAAATGACAGAAGAAAAAATCTGTATAAAATGTAATGAATATAAAACATATAATAATTATTATAAAGATTCTAAAGCATATGATGGATTAAAAGCAAAATGTAAACAATGTTTATACCTAGTTAAAAGAAATCATCGAGAAAGAAATAAAGAAAAATATAAACAAGCTTATATTGAATTTATAGAAAGAAATCCAGATTATCAAAAGAATTGTTATTTAAAAAATAAAATTAATAAAAATCATAATTAAAAATTTATTTAATAAAAATGGTCAGTAAAAAAACCAAAACATTTAAAGATCTTATTACTGAAATTGATATTGATGATATAGAAGAAGATGACATAGATAAATATATAAAATTATTAAAAAATAAAATAGTTATTAATCATTTTCCTGTAAAAATAAAAGTGATAATAACAAGTGAATTTTCAACACCTATGGCATTTGATATAATAGAAAGTCATTATTCTCATCCTATTCAATATATCATAACACAAAATAATATATCTAAATTATATAAAACTTTAATACATAAATTTAAAGCTTGGTTAGATGAATTTCAAGAAAAAAAATCTGGTTTTGTTTTTAGAAATATTAAAAGTGTAAAAGTAAAACAATATAAATATGATTATTTGAAAGCTTCATCCTATATTCCTCTTCAATTTAAATAAAAAAATATTATTAATGTTCAAAATAAAAATGATAACAAATGTTTCTTATGGTCTATATTAGCAAATTATATCCTGCTAATAAAGACAAACAAAGAGTATCTAAATATAAAGAATATGAAAATAAAATTAACATGAAAGGAATTGAATATCCTGTAGCAATTAAAGATATTTCGAAAGTAGAGAAACAAAATAATTTAAGTATAAATGTATTTGAGTTAAAAAACCAAGCAAAAAAAGAATCTTTAACTCCAGTTAGAACTTCAAACGTAGAAAGTAAAAATGTAGTTGATCTTTTATACATTGAAAATAATGGAAATACTCATTATTGTTTAATTAAAGATTTAGATAAGTTTCAAGTATGATAAGAATAATCATAAATTATTTACATGTAGAAATTGTATGCAAGGAGTTCAAAGAGAAGAAGCATTAATAAAACATAAAGAAGAATGTTATAATCATGAATGTTGTAATGTTATAATGCCTAAATCAGGAAAAAATATTCTTAAATTTGAAAATTATCATTTTAAAAATAAATTACCATTTGTTATCTATTCTGATTTTGAATCAGATAATATTCCAATATTTACAACTAAACCAAATCCAGATGAATCATATACAAATCCAATACTAAAACAAAAACCAAATAGTTATGGTATTTATGTTCATTCGGATTATCCAGAAATATTTAAATCACAATATTTTTCTTATGTTGGTAATGATGCAGCAGAAAAATATGTAGAAAAAGTTATACAAATATTTAAAAAAATAAATTATAATATTTACCTTAATAAGGAGGAAGAACCAATATTAAATAAGAATGAAGAAGAAAAATTTCAAGAAGCAACTAAATGTTATATTTGTGAAAAAGAATTTGAAGAAAATAATAATAAAATAAGAGAACATAATCATCTTTCAGGTAAATATAGAGGAGCATCTTGTCAGTCGTGTAACACAAAAGAAGGTAAAGCAACGAAATTAATACCTGTATTTTTTCATAACGGGTCAAATTACGACTTCCATTTTATTATTGAAGAACTTATGAAATACGAAAACGATTATGATAAAGTGAAATTCTCTCAAAAAATTCAGAAGAATATATTTCTATAGAATACGGTTCAT
>MJUU01070552.1:0-10259 GCA_002080025.1 Modiolus philippinarum
TATATTGGAGCTCACAGAACACATCTTATCAGTTAGAGCTCCAGCTGCATCAAAATGCATAGGTAATCAAAAGATTACAAAGTTCACATCGTTATTGCACATGGACACAGCAACCCAATTTTGCCAGGGTGCTGACCTACCATCTGAGATGCATGCATCCACATGATAAAGCATCCACATGATAAAATGACCATGGGCAGCTGTTCTTGAATTTTTGCATTGCTTTCATATGTTTTCTCATAAAGATTCAAAGTATGTGTTTATTTGAATTTCACCTTTGCTGAAGTGATATGGACTATTTTCATTTTATGCTTTGTTCAACTTTGTACAACTAGTTTTGTTTTTTTTCCTTCTTTTTTAGCTCACCTGGCTAGAGCCAGGGTGAGCTTTTGCCATGACTTTTCGTCCGTTGTCCGTCCGTCCGTCTGTCGTCTGTCGTCCGTCCTGCGTAAACTTTTCATTCAAAGATCTTCTTCTCTGAAACTACTGGGCCAATTGAAACCAAACTTGGCCACAATAGTCCTTAGATGATCCCCTGCAAAAAAGTTGTTTTTCAGATCCGTGCTAAATCCAAGATGGCCGCCAGCGGGGATCATAGTTTTAACATTGGACCCTATGGGAAAATACTTTCAAAGATCTTCTCCTCAGAAACTACTTGGCCAATTAAAGCCAAACTTGGCTACAATAGTCCTTAGATGGTCCCTTACAAAAAAGTTGTTTTTCAGATCTTTGCTATATCCAAGATGGCCGCCAGCGGGGATCATAGTTTTAACATTGGACCCTATGGGAAAACACTTTCAAAGATCTTCTCCTCTGAAACTACAGAGCCAATTGAAACCAAACTTGGCTACAATAGTCCTTAGATGTTCCCCTGCAAAAAAGTTGTTTTTCAGATCCGCGCTATATCCAAGATTGCCGCCAGCGGGGATCATAGTTTTTACATTGGACCCTATGGGAAAAGACATTCAAAGATCTTCTCCTCTGATACTACTGAGCCAATTGAAACCAAACTTGGCCACAATAGTCCTTAGATGGTCCCCTGCAAAAATGTTGTTTTTCAGACCCGCTTTTATCCAAGATGGCCGCCAGAGTGGATCATAGTTTTAACATTGGACCCTATGGGAAAAGACATTCAAAGATCTTCTCCTCTGAAACTACTGAGCCAATTGAAACCAAACTTGGCCACAATAGTCCTTAGATGGTCCCTGCAAAAAAGTTGTTTTTCAGATCCGCGCTATATCCAAGATGGCCGCCAGCGGGGATCATAGTTTAAACATTGGACCCTATGGGAAAAGACATTCAAAGATCTTCTCCTCTCAAACTACCGGGTCAATTGTAACCAAACTTAACCACAATAGTCCTTAGTTGGTCCCCTGCAAAAAAGTTGTTTTTCAGATCCGCACTATATCCAAGATGGCTGCCAGCTGGGATTATAGTTATAACATTGGACCCTATGGGAAAAGACATTCAAAGATCTTCTCCTCTGAAACTACTGGGCCAATTGGATCCAAACTTGGCCAGGAGAACTGCACCCCACCCAAAATAGCTGCTAGTCTGGAAAATAGTTTAACTTATGATAATATAGCATCAATATGAAAAAGAAAGGAAATGGGGTAAATGTCAAGGAGACAACATCCCATATCCAGGTTAAAACGACCCAAAACAAAGCATCTAGGGGTCACCGTACGGTCTTCAACACAGTGAGGAACCTCACACCATATAGCAAGCCCTAAATGGCCCCAAAAAGGCAAAAAAGTGAATAAATCAATGGAAACAAACCACATCCAATAACCCAAATATCAAGAAACTAAAATTTCATAAGAAGACATGGACAAGCCAGTCACCAACATTTTCCTGACCTGGGACAGGCGCAAAAATTGTCTATTAACAAATTTGAAAATAATGCCCTTAAACATTGGGACTATTTCAACTGCATATGTCAGCCGTGGCCCAGGTGAGCGATACAGGCTCTTGAGAAGAGCCTCTTGTTTGTCTATGACAGTAATAGGGCATCTTTGTTAGCCAAGGGTTGTGATCAGCTCCTCTCCTCTTCACCCTTGGCAGATTCAGCCACAATTTGTGAAACATCAGTTTCAAATTATCTTCCTTTGAAGTGAGAGTTTCAGTATGATTTATTGTAATAATAAATGATTATTTATTGCATCTAATAATACAACAATTCACAATATATTTGACTTCAAGGAAATAATCCTTCAAAAGTAAAGAAAGATAATTAAATCATGGAAATTTTGCAAAATAGAAAAAAATCACAAAACGCCATATTTTAAGTTTTATTGTTTTGATATATATTCAAAATCTGAATGTAAGTTAATTAATTGGCTGCAGTGAAGTTTAATTGCAACTAATCAAAGACATGGATTTGAGACTACAGAAATCCAGCTTGATCTGCCAAGGGTGAAGATGAGAGGAGCGGATCGTAACCCTTGGCTAGCGTAGATGGTAATAGGGTTGAACTTAATATAATCTCAATTACAACTTGCATTTGAAGAATTTTTGGTAATAAGGTAAATGAATACTTGTTTGAATCGGTAAACCTATACATGATATTCTGTTAGATTTAAAAAAAAAAAAAAAAAAAACACTTTCTAAGTTGAACATGAGTGACGGTGACGCCAGTCCAGACATGTAATTGGTCTTGTTTAGATAGAAGTGTTTCAAAAAAAGGCGGGAAATCCAACTCGTCTGTATTTTTCATAGGTTTAACCTCAGCAATATTTATCCAATAATGAATGTGACAAAATAACACCAATTGAATAATATTTTGTCAGAATGCTCCAAAAGATGTATTAAATGAAATTAAGGAAAAAAATAGTCAGCTTTTAAATGGATAAAACCAAAGAAGTCCGCAAAGCTGACAGTAATACATAAACATGACCAGTGAACATCCTTAAAAGGTAAAAATAGACAACATAAAAACAACCAAGGATAATATGTAGTTCCCTACATTTCAGCCTTATGGCCTTCTACAAGGGCACAACTGGGTAGAAAATCAGAGAAAGATGAGTAATAAATGAGAGAAAGAATACCGAAAAAACAAAATATTTTTTAGTTCTGGAACCAGTTTGACAGGTGTTCAGGTCCAAGGTGATAAATCTATATTCTTTATTTTTTTTCACCCGCTTCCAAGGAATATACTCTAAAAATTTCTTCAAGTCTTAAAGTAGGAGATTTTTCTGATTTTAATACCACCCCACACAAAGTGGCCAGGTATTATTTGATACCCTGTGCTCTCATTAAGTCTGTCTGTCTATCTACCCACCTGTCTCCTGATGGTTTTGGACTTGATAACTTTTGTACGAATAACAGACAGTTTTCAAATGTTTACTATATAAACTAGGCCAAGTTCAATTTTGGGTTTAGAGGTCCAAGTGGTTCTGGAGTTATGTCCCTTGAAATTTAGAAATTTTCTGACAATAAACTTTGGAACAAGAAAACATATTGCTTCAACTTTTCATGATAGTTGTTTACTCTATAAGACAGGCAAAAAAAAGTTCAATTTTGGGTTCAGAAGTCTAAATGGTTCTGGAGTGAAGCCCCTTTATATTTTGTTAATTTTGGGATTTCCAAACAATATCTTGTAAACAAATTAACATACTGTCTTCAATCTTGGTATGAAAGTTGTTTACCACAAAAAACAGGCAGAGTTCAATTTTTGGTTTAGGGGTCCAAGTGGTTTCAGAGTTATGCCCCTTGAAATTTTGAGATTTTGTAAATATTGAGGTTTCCGACCAATATTGCAGAAAGTCTTTAAATTTATATGTTCCTTTATTGCCACGAAACTCAGGCAAAAATCAATTTTAGTGTTTAGAGGTGAAAGTGGTTTTGGAGTTATGACCCTATAAACTCTGAAATTTTGTAAATTTTGGGGTTTCTAACTGATAATTTGCAAATAAAATTGCAGACAGCCTTGAAAGTGAGTATGATGATGTGTACCACAAAACACTTGCCAAGTTTTATTTTTAGTTCAGAGGACCAAGTGGTTCTTTAATTATGCCCCTTCAAAACTTTGAAATATTTGTAAATTTTTGCTCTTGGACTTAACGAAATAACAAAGTGTCTATCTCTATCTCAATTGCTATTTCTAAACTCAAGTGAAGTTTTATTATTAGTTCAGTGGAGAGAGTGGTTCTGGGGTTGTACCCCTTGAACATTTTTGGTGTGAAAATGTGTGGGATGTCATGTAATGCACCATTACTATTTTTATGCCCTGCCACGAAGTGGAAGGGGCATATAGATTTACCCTTGCCTGTCCGTCTGTACGTCTGTCCGTATGTCTGTATTTTTCGATGTTAAGTTTTGCGTTTAGGTCCATATTTTGGTAGTATTTTATAATATTACATTAGTACATGTACCTTGATTAATACTACCAGATTCACCAACAATTAGGGATCCATGACCTACATTTTATGCTTGAGTGACTTTTGTTAAATTTTGCATTTAAGTCCATTTCTCAACAACTACACATCATACCACAATGATGTTTCATCAAACTATTTGCCTTGATGAGTACTACCCAAAAAATTTACAATTAAGTGGCTTTGACCTATATTTTACGCTTGAGTGACTTTTGTTAAATTTTGTATTTATGTCCATTTCTCATCAACTATACATCATACCACAATGATGTGTCATCAAAGAAATCACCTTGACGAGTACTACCCAAATCACTAAGAATTAAGTGGCGTTGGCATATATTTTACGCTTGAGTGACTTTTGTTAACTTTTGCGTTTAGGTTCATTTCTCATTAACTATACACCATACCTAATGATGTCTCATCAACTTAATCAGGTTGACAAGTACTACCTAAATCACTAAGAATTAAGTAGCTTTGACCTATATTTTATGCTTGAGTGACTTTTGTTTAATTTTGCGTTTAGGTCCATTTCTCATCAACTATACATCATACCACAAGAACTAAATATGCTGTCACAATGGTGTTTCATCAAATAAATCACCTTGATGAGTGCTATCCAAAACAAAGACAATTAAGTGTCTTTGACCTACATTTTACGCTTGTTTGACTTTCGGATAATTTTGTGTTTTAAGTCCATTTCTAAACAACTACACTATACATCATTTTGATGTTTCATGAAATGACTCATCTTTGTGAGAACTACCAAATTCTTGGACAATTGTTTGACTTTGACCTACATTTTATGTTGAATGACTTTGTTAAATTTTATTGGTCCCATTTATTAACAACTAGGAGTTTAATCAAATAAACACCATAGTGAATACTACATAATTCATGGATTATTTTATGCTTCTGCTACTTTAGTTTGTTAATTTTTGTTAATGTCTATTACTAAACAAAATAGTTATTGACTAATTATCTGTAACAATACTTGTTAATGATTCCATCACAGTAGTTATTTGACTGGAAACTAATTTTTATTCCTGATCGAATTTGGTTAGCTATTGCGATAAATTTGTCTGTGGGGCATCCATGTCTTATAGACACATTCTCTAGTTAAATATGTTTTAGTCCTTAATTTGTATGTTCCTAAAATAAAAACATAAAAAATGTTACAGTCTGTGCATAGGCATGCATCCCTGATGGTACATCAGCATCCAGGCAAAAGTAGGTCACTTTGACTTATGTTTTACGCATGAGTGATTTATGTCCAAGTTTTCAGGCAAGTTCAGATCTCAGTCACTTTACATGGTAGGATCATGTAACCATAGTTAGGCATACAATTGTGATGTCAATATCCAGTCAAAATTTTCTTACTGTGACAAAGTGCAATAACGACGAGCGAACTCTGTAATCGTTGATTACCTATGCTTGGTAATTAGCATAGACAGGGGTTAGAAACATTTTGTCAGGTGAGCAATACAGGCTCAGTGTCTGAGTCTCTAGTTTTATTGAATTGATCAATGAAACAGTGTACATTTTCTTATTGTCATTTTCTATCAGAGGATTGTATGAACATTCAAAAATGAAGTTGGTTTCATCATCAATTTCACCATTATCATAACTAGAAAAAATAAAAACAATAATGAGTAATTGCAAGGCAGCGGTAGCTTGTGTGTAATCAAAGATACTGTTTGTATTACAGTTACTTCTTTGAATTATTTGTAATCAAAGATACTGTTTATATTACAGGTACTACTTTGAATTATTTGTAATCAAAGATACTGTTTGTATTACAGTTACTATATTGAATTAGTATATGCTGGTAGCAGTGGTAGCAGTGATGAGGTCAGCCTAGCAGCAAGATTTAAACAATCTCCAGTTACTGCTTCCATGTGTGGTGATGGTAGAGATGAAATACAAGTTATAATCATCAATTCAACAGTTGAGCATGATAAACAGGTGAGCAAGACTTATAATAGATGTTTTATTTTTATATATTACATTTGTATTTTGGTGAGATGAACATTGGAGACAATTTTTGTCTCGCCCACGAAGAAAGTCGCAGTAAGCGAGACATAGGCGTGCAAAGTATGACGACGGCAACGACGACAGCATTAACTTTAACTAAATACAGGATATTTTGAAAACCCTTTGATGTAGGAACATCATATTTGGTCCAGTGGTAGAACTAATCAAGTGCATAAAATTATGTGACCTTGACCTCAATTGCACGGTCCAGTGACCACGTTAAGTTTGGCATGTAGGTTGGTCTTGGGTAGTACATGTCAGTCTGACAGGTAACTTTTGTCCTTGACCTCAAGTTTACGGTTGAGTGGCCACGTTAAGTTTTTCTGCTTAAGTCCATTTCTCAATAACTACAAGTGGTAGGTTGATAATATTTGGTATGTAGGTTGGTCTTGGGTAGTAAATGTCAGTCTGGCAGGTAACTTTTGCCCTTGACCTCAATTTCAGGGTTGAGTGGCTACATTAAGTTTTTCTGCTCAAGTCCATTTTTCTCAATAACTACAAGTGGTAGGTTGATAATATTTGGTATGTAGGTTGGTCTTGGGTAGTAAATGTCAGTCTGGCAGGTAACTTTTGTCCTTGCCCTCAATTTTACGGTTGAGTGGCTACGTTAAATTTTTCTGCCTAAGTCCATTCCTCAATAACTAGAAGGGGTAGGTTGATAATATTTGGTATGTAGGTTGGTCTTTGGTAGTACATGTCAGTCTTGCAGGTAACTTTTGTCCTTGTCATGTTTCTTCGGTATTCTACTGCCATTGTGTCAGTCTGGCAGGTAACTTTTGCCCTTGACCTCAATTTCATGGTTGAGTGGCTACATTAAGTTTTTCTGCTCAAGTCCATTTCTCAATAACTACAAGTGGTAGGTTGATAATATTTGGTATGTAGGTTGGTCTTGGGTAGTACATGTCAGTCTGGCAGGTAACTTTTGTCCTTGACCTCAATTTAACGGTTGAGTGGCCACGTTAAATTTTTCTGCCTAAGTCCATTTCTCAATAACTAGAAGGGGTAGGTTGATAATATTTGTTATGTAGGTTGGTCTTTGGTAGTACATGTCAGTCTTACAGGTAACTTTTGTCCTTGACCTCAATTTTACAGTTGAGTGGCCACATTAATATGAAAAAGAAAGGAAATGGGGTAAATGTCAAGGAGACAACATCCCATATCCAGGTTAAAACGACCAAAACAAAACATCTAGGGGTCACCATATGGTCTTCAACACAGTGAGGAACCTCACACCAAATAGTAAGCCATTCGGCGACAGCTCTTGTTTAATCTAGTTCCAGTCAATAAATCTATTTCCAGCCAATAAATCTTTTTCCAGGCAATAAATGTACTTCCAGTCAACAAATTTTCTTGTCACTTAAAGTATTTCTAGTCAATAAATCTATTTCGAGTATACAAATGTACTTCCAGTCAAAAAAAAATTTAGTCACTAAATGTATTTCCAGTCATCTTTTTCTAGTCAATAAATGTAGTTCCATTCACTAAATGTATTTCCAGTAAATAAATCTCTTTCCAGTCAGTAAATGTATTTTCCAGTATAATGCAGCTTCAGCTCATAGTTTGATCAGTTTATTAAGCCACATGTACATTTTTATATGGATGAAAAATTACTGGTGTCTTTCATGGTATGGCTCAGTCCTCAGCATCAGTTGAACCATCTGTGTGCAGCGTAACTGTAGTTTTGAAAGAGGGATCATTATGAATTTTAGCATAAATTGGAAAATTATGTAAAGTTCAAGTTAAGAGCTTGTGTTTTAGCCTCTTCAAAAATAAGGGTCCAAAAGAGGCCAAATCGGGAGTTTTTATACATTTAAATGTAAGACATTGACTGTTTGTTTCTGTCATTTTTTATATGACCGCAAAAAATTTTGTGGTCGTATAATGGTATGGCATTGTCGTTATTGTCGTTGTCGTCGTCGTCGGCGTCGTTGTCTGTAGACACTTTAAGTTTTGGCCAATAACTCAAGTTCAAGTTTATCAATCCTTATGAAATTTTAACACGATGTTCCTTGGCACAAAAGGAAGGTTTGGATTGGTTTTTTTACTGTTTTCTAAAACAGTAATTTGTGATTGGCTTGAAGCCATATTGTTTTGTTTACATGCATGACTTCCGGGAACTACAAAATATACGCTTGTATAATCTCTATAATTTAGCACCTGATATCACTACGAGTGAAGAAAGATACCTGGTGTTTACTGATCACAACAAGGCAATATATTGCTTAAATACCTGTCAACCTTGACAAATCATGTGCTTTTAAGCGATTTTACGGTCGTGAAACGAAATTAGAGAAAAACGAGATTTGCAAGAAATTCTACGCTGAAAAAAAATTTTGTTTGCATTTTTGAGTTTATGTAACGGATGAAAATCATGTGTCGATCAATAGCCAATCAAAATCAGGATTACATCTATCATGCGGTATCCACGTGGTTAGACAGCTGAGCCTGTGATAATCAATACCGATGGATATTTAACTTTTAAGACTTGAGAGACGTTATTAGAGTTATATCCAGCAATCGTAGTCTCAAATAGCGTTATGTATCACGATTAACCAGTCCATCGGTCGGGAATATTGATATTACGGTCCTTTGACCACAAACTTCTATATTTGGAAAAAAAACAAACTCGGAACTTTCGAGGGTTTTCTGTACCACCCAATGACGTAATGAAGGAATTGCGGGATATATTCCTTAGCCTATGGAAAGTCCAGAGAATTCCGAAGTTTACTTTCGTTGTCTTGTCAATGAAGTTGACAATTTTGTGCATTTCTCAACAAAAAGATTGTCCCCCCATTAAACGGAAGATAACCGGGTTGGGCTCATGAAATTCTTTGCAAAGATAAACATCTTTGGAAGTAAACCAGACCAAGTTTTATTTTATTAGGGAAATAACAAAATAAACATGGGTTGATCATGAAGGGAGCAGGTGTGGAAGCGATGTCTTCATGGTTAGTAAAATTTTAATTAGTAACAAGGCCCTGTGGTTGAACACGTCCAACAAACATGCTGGTACTGCTATTCACGAAAGGGGTAACACACAAAAAGGTCACAATTTAAACCACTCGTGTTACTGAATCACTGGAGCAAAAACATATTTAGAACTGTAATGCTTCATTTTTGTCTCGCCTGCGACGAAAGTCGCTGAAGGCGAGACATAGGTAGAGCAATCCGGCGACGGCGACGGCGGCGGTGGCGGCGTAAACTTTTTTCTAAAACCTTCATAACTTTTCAAGGGTAATACATACAAACATCATCTTTGGTCCATAGCACCACCAAGTGATGACCTTTCCAGCAGCATATATTTTAGATGACCTTGACCTTGTTTTCATGGTTCAATAAGCACATAAACATTGCGACATAGTTTCACATTCAAGTCCTTTTCTCAGGAACTATAATACCTAGACTTGTCATATTTGGTCTATAGTGAGATCTATATGGGTACATGGCAGTCTGACACCTGTCGTGTTGCCTTGACCTCAATTGCATGGTTCAGTGAACTTAGAAAATCTGCGACATAGTTTCACATTCAAGTCCTTTTCTCAGTAACTGTTACACCTAGACCAGTCATATTTTGTTTGTATAGAGATCTATATGGGTACACGCCAGTCTGACACCTGTCATGTTTCTTTGACCTCAATTTCATGGTTCAGTGACGTTGTTAAATTTTTACATTCAAGTCTATTTCTCAGCAACTGTGGCTTCTAGACTCACAATATTTGTCCTATAGCAAGATTTATTTGGGTATATGCCAGTCTGACATTTGTCATGTGACCTTGACCTCAATTTCACGGTCTAGTGGCCACGTTAAGTTTTTCTGCTTAAGTCCATTTCTCAATAACTAGAAGTGGTAGG
>MJUU01070552.1:26696-52301 GCA_002080025.1 Modiolus philippinarum
CATAACTTAGAGGCTTTAGAAGATGTTTGAAGCCAGAAAGTACACAATTCTAAATCAATCATGTTTGTAGTTTAGATTGATACAGTTGAAACTAATAGTAACATCGCTGTGTACTGTCCTGAATTTTTGGTAAATTAAAATTACTTCAAAACATTCTTTAAAGGGTTAGTATTAAAATGAAAATAACCATGTATCTTCTGAAGTATATTTAAGGGTTAATCTTTTACATTTTCAAATATCCATTTTTATACCCTGCCACACAAAGTGGCGTGGTATTATGTGATACCCTCAGTCGTGTGTCTGTCCGTCCGTCTGTCCATTGGTCCATCCTCCGAAGGTTTCCGACTGATAACTTGTGAACGAAATAACACAAGGTCTTCAAACTTGGTATGCAAATTGTTTACTACAAAAGTCAGGTCAAGCTCGATTTTGGGTTTAGAGATCCAAGGGGGTCTGGAGTTATGCCCCTTGAAACTTTGAAATTTTTTTTATAATTATTTGATATATATATTGTACATAGTTATGCCTTTAATAATTTAAGGGTTTCGATTGAAAGAAGGTGGAGGCATCTGTGTCCCATGGACACATTCTTCCATTTTTTCCATTATTATACCCCCGCTTTGTAAAAGCGGAGGGTATATAGTGATGGTGGTGTCCGTCCGTCTGTCCGTCCGTCCGTCATTCCGTCCGTCCGTAACACTTTTACTGTCAAAGTTTTCTCGGCTTCTACAGATGGGAATGATTTGATATTTAGCATTAGGCTTCCAAATGATGAGTTGTACAGTGTCAGATATTTTCATGTTTGTGGCGCTACTACTTCCTGTTTGCCAATACATTAATACTTAGTTTCATATACCACTACTAATGAAAATTTTTCGTCAAAGTTTTCTCTTCTTCCAAAAGTGGAAATGATTTCATATTTGGTCTGGAGCTTCATGATGATGAGTTGTACCGTGTAAGCTATTTTCAGGTTTGTTGCGCTACTACTTCCTGTTTACCGATACATTGGTATGTTGATACTTAGCCTAAATTAAGTTTTTTGAATAACATTAAAAGACGCAGTTGACTTTAAAGATCAGCCTTTTATTTAAACTTCTTATTATATTGGGCATGCGGGGTATTCATTTGTGGCCCAGTGGACCACAGTACCTCTAGTTTTAGCCATATATTGAAATTCTCATCTTGTGTTTGTAGTAACGATTTGATATTTGTTCTTAAGCTTTGGTATAATGAGTTCTACTGTGTTCCTCTTTTCAATTCCTTCACTCATCTACTTCCTGTTTGCCGATAACTTTGATTTTTTTCCATTATAGCCATATATTGAAATTTTTTGTCAAGGATTTCTCAACTTGTGTATGCAGTAATGAGCAATGACCGGGGGTATAGTTAGACGCCATTTGGCAACAGCTAGACACAGCTGATGAAATTGAAGTTGAGACAGCATTAAATGGACTGGTAGCAATGCCTCAGTGAATACAGTTTCTATTTTACAGGTCCTATAGATGACACAGCTGATGGTACTAAAGTTGAGGAAGCATTAAATGACCTGGCATCATTATATCCATACAATGTAACTGTTGCTGATAATTCTCCTTCTTCTGATCCAACAGTCAGAACATTTGTTGTTACCTTCAATACACCACAAGGTATAGTTTTAAACTTAGATCATATACAGTGCACCCTCATTATATCACCACCTTCAATACACAACAAGGCATAGTTTTAAACTTAAATGATATACAGTGCACCCTCATTATATCACCACCTTCAATACACAACAAGGTATAGTTTTAAACTTAAATGATATACAGTGCACCCTGGTTATATCACCACCTTCAATACACAAAAAGGCATAGTTTTAAACTTAAATGATATACAGTGCACCCTCATTATATCACCACCTTCAATACACAACAAGGCATAGTTTTAAACTTAAATGATATACCGTGCACCCTGGTTCTATCGCCACCTTCAGTACACAAAAAGGCATAGTTTTAAACTTAAATCATATACCGTGCACCCTGGTTCTATCGCCACCTTCAGTACACAAGGCATAGTTTTAAACTTAAATGATAGACATTGCACCCTCATTATATTGCCAGCTTCAATACACCACAAGGTATAGTTTTAAACTTAGATGATATACAGTGCACCCTCATTATATCGCCGCCTTCAATACACAACAAGGCATAGTTTTAAACTTAAATGATAGACATTGCACCCTCGTTATATCGCCACCTTCAATACACAACAAGGCAGTTTGAAACTTAAATGATAGACAGTGCACCCTGGTTATATCACCACCTTCAATACACCACAAGGTATAGTTTTAAACTTAAATGATAGACATTGCACCCTCATTATATTGCCAGCTTCAATACACCACAAGGTATAGTTTTAAACTTAGATGATATACAGCGCACCCTCATTATATCGCCGCCTTCAATACACAACAAGGCATAGTTTTAAACTTAAATGATAGACATTGCACCCTCGTTATATCGCCACCTTCAATACACAACAAGGCAGTTTGAAACTTAAATGATAGACAGTGCACCCTGGTTATATCACCACCTTCAATACACCACAAGGTATAGTTTTAAACTTAAATGATATACAGTGCACCCTCATTTATATTGCCACCTTCAATACTCCACAAGGTATAGTTTTAAACTTAAATGATAGACATTGCACCCTCCTTATATTGCCAACTCCAATACACAACAAGGTATAGTTTTAAACTTAAATGATATACAGTGCACCCTCATTATATCACCACCTTCAATACACAACAAGGCATAGTTTTAAACTTAAATGATATACAGTGCACCCTGGTTATATCACCACCTTCAATACACCACAAGGTATAGTTTTAAACTTAAATGATATACAGTGCACCCTCATTATATCACCACCTTCAATACACCACAAGGTATAGTTTTAAACTTAAATGATATACAGTGCACCCTGGTTATATCACCACCTTCAATACACAACAAGGCATAGTTTTAAACTTAAATGATAGACATTGCACCCTCATTATATTGCCAGCTTCAATACACCACAAGGTATAGTTTTAAACTTAAATGATAGACATTGCACCCTCATTATATTGCCACCTTCAATACACAACAAGGCATAGTTTTAAACTTAAATGATATACAGTGCACCCTAATTATATCACCACCTTCAATACACAACAAGGCATAGTTTTAAACTTAAATGATATACATTGCACCCTCGTTATATCACCACTTCAATACACCACAAGGTATAGTTTTAAACTTAAATGATATACAGTGCACCCTCGTTATATCGCCACCTCCAATACACAACAAGGCATAGTTTTAGACTTAAATGATAGACATTGCACCCTTGTTATATCGCCACCTTCAATACACAACAAGGCAAAGTTTTAAACTTAAATGATAGACATTGCACCCTGGTTATATTGCCACCTTCAATACACAAGGCATAGTTTTAAACTTAAATGATGTACAGTGCACCCTCATTATATCGCCAACTTCAATACACCACAAGGCATAGTTTTAAACTTAAATGATAGACATTGCACCCTCGTTATATTGCCAACTTCAATACACAACAAGGCATAGTTTTAAACTTAAATGATATACAGTGTACCCTCGTTATATTGCCACCTTCAATACACAACAAGGCATAGTTTTAAACTTAATTGATAGACATTGCACCCTCATTATATCGCCACCTTCAATACACAACAAGGCATCATGTCTACTGAAATACATGATGATTCTTTACCAAACCCATTGGGAGTTTTGAATTTGATTTTCCTTTCGTAGTGCGACAGTGTTTTACCAGCAGACTAGGCTCCTTGAGCTAGCCGACAGTTTAGCGGCGAGCACTCTTTGACCCATCTTTCAAAATTACGTTTTGTTCCCCCATTTTTCCTTTCTAGATTGTGGTCATGGAGTTAGTAGTCTACCTGTATGGGTTTTATTCGTATGTTTATTCTACTATAGGGAAACGGGACAGAGAAAGGGGAGGTTTGGATACCCATAAACCGGTTTAACCCTACCGCTGGCTTTTGCTAGTGCCGGTACCAAGTCCAGCTGTCCCGAGTTCCTATCGTTGTTTATGTTTGTCTTTTGTATTTTTATTGTGGGTTTTTTCTTGTGCAATTCCTGTTTACTTTCTGGCATGTGGCTATGTTTTTCGGCCATTGTAGGTGTTTCTTGTAATCTTTTTTATTCCATAGTTTTAAAGTTAAATGATATACAGTGCACCCTCATTATATCGCCACCTTCAATACACAACAAGGCATAGTTTTAAACTTAAATGATAGACATTGCACCCTCGTTATATCGCCACCTTCAATACACAACAAGGCATAGTTTTAAACTTAAATGATATACAGTGTACCCTTGTTATATTGCCACGTTCAATACACAACAAGGCATAGTTATACCCCCACAAACGAAGTTCAGGGAGGTATATAGGAATCACCCAGTCCGTCTGTCTGTCTGTGATAGCAAACAATTTTTCGTAACAGTTTTCTCAGTAACTTCTCATCACTGGAACTTGAAATTTTGTAAGCAAGTTTATAATGATGTCCTAAACTGCAAGTAGCGATTACAGGATTGCCGGAGATCTACTTCCTGTTTATCGACTTAGTTAATTTTCGAGATCTTTTGTCAATTGTAGAAAATTTTCGTACCAGTTTTCTCAGTAACTAATCATCTCTGCAACTTGACATTTTGTATGCAAGTTTATAATGATGTCCTATGCCACAAGTAGCGATTACAGGATTGCCGGACATCTACTTCCTGTTTACCGACTTAGTTGATTTTCGAGATCTTTTGTCAATCGTAGATACTTTTCGTAACAGTTTTCTAAGTAACTACTCATTACTGCAACTTGAAATTTTGTATGCATGTTTAGAATGATGTCTTTTACTGCAAGTAGCGATTTTAGGATTGCCGACTATCTACTTCCTGTTTACCAGGAATTGTGCAGTTATAACTATTTTAGTCAAAAATTATATTGGGGATCTTCTACATGGGGAGTGGGGGGTATCATTTTTTTGCCCTCCAGTACCTCTAGTTTTAAAGTTAAATTATATACAGTGGACTCCTATTATATTGCCACAAGGAATATTTTGTAAAGTGAAATGCACCCTCGTTATGTCGCCACCTTCAATATACCACAATGTATATGTTTTGTAAAGTGAATTGCACCCTCATTATATTGCCACCTTCAATACACCACAATACTTTCAGAGTGTACAATTTTGCGTATCTGGATGCTAAAAATCAGTGAAATGAATAAGGGAATTAGGAGAAATGACAACCTTTTTAATGAAATTTCTTTGATATAAACCCATTGTAAACTGCATTAAAGTTATTGTATAGATTATTTCATGCAAAAATCTTAGAATAGTGCCAAAAGTTTATTTCAAGTTGAAATAGCATCTTCATCCGAATGTAGAACAGAAAATTAATGGACAAAAAGCCACAGACAAAAAGTCGCAGTTTAAATTCAAAACATCTAGGACAAAAAGTCACATTTATGAATTTTGTCTGTTGAACAAAAAGCAAAACATATTAGGACAAAAAGTTTGATCTGTGCACTCGTTCTTAAAGTCAGTAATAAAGAAAAAGCAATACATTTCTTCAATCTTAATATGAAGCCATGGTCAAATTCTATGGATGTTTATTGTAAGGGAAGGAGAGGCTCTTCTAAGGTTTGTGGAGTGGACACAGGGGAAGTACTTTGAAAAGGCCTTGTATTTTACATGTATCAGCAGGGTTGCAACACACCCTGGAAAACTGGAAAAAAAAAATTGAATTTCATTTTGAACTTCAAGGGCCTGGAAAACCCCTTGAATTTTGAAATATTTGGTAATATCCTGGAAAAACCCTGAAATTTGATTAATTTGATATGGAGAGACGGTATGTAAACAAATTCCGGAAAATACTTCTTGCAACCTGGAATTTTGTCGACTATTTTGGTCCTTGAAACGTCCTGGAAAAAAACTTGAATTTGGAGACATCAAAGCAGTGGCAACCCTGTGTATAGCTGACTGTTACATTTACTTGAAACACCAATTACAATAATTATAATCCACATATGATTAATAATACTTAATTGGCATTTGCTTGACAAGATGAAAATATTCACCTGCTTGTAAGATGTCTGGCCTATTACGAAATTCGAAACTCATATTATACAAAAATTAAAAACATTGTGATACAAAGGATTGGGGTAGTTGTTTGGAATAAAGACTTTAATACCAGTAGGAAAGTCTGCCAATTAATTGTTGACTCTAACTAACTAGCAATTGAAAACTGTCTACCAAATGAGGCAAGTTTTGTCAGGAAAATTGAGATCATATCAAGGAAAGCACGAAAAAAAGCTCCATCTGCTGAATATCATTTTAGGAGTCTCTGTGGGTGTGATGTCTGTGTTAAAACTTATTTTTAGATTTTTTTATATACTTTATTAAAGGAACTTATTTTTAGATTTTAGATATACTTAAAGAAACTTTTTTTCTGTTAGGTTTTAAGTATAGAACTTTTACTTTTTATTATTTTAAAAATAGTCAATATTAGATATTTGGGCAGCACGGATTTTTGCAAGCTAAACCAGACAACCCTTATCCCTTGTATATAAGCCAATTCTAATGGTGGAGGTGTTAGAAGGTGTTCAAAATTAAACAAACTTGCAACTGGAGGGAATTACGAAACAAAGAAGAAGGTGGTATGCTCTTAAAGGGAAAGGTAGTCATTTATGTTATTATGATGGTCTCTTAAAAATATCCCAAACGGACCTCAAAGTAGCACAAAAAGATATTTCTGCACAAAGGACATGAAGTTATATTTTCTTCACAAAAGACATGAAATTATACATAAATTATCTATTATTCTATAGATTGAAATACAAAAAATACCGAAGTTGCTTTAAAAATAGTAATTTCGTTATGCTGTACACGTATTTCAAGGAGTAACCTCTCATCAGCAGAAAATGGAAATCCATAATCCAAAAGTAGTCCTAAAGAAGAGCTTATTTCCGCGCTATATCAAAGATGGCCAACAGCAGGGATCATAGTTTTAACAATGGACCCTATGGGAAAACACTTTCAAAGATCTTCTCCTCTGAAACTACTGAGCCAATTGAAACCAAGCTTGGCCACAATAGTACTTAGATTTACCCCTGCAAAAAAGTTGTTTTTCAGATCCGTGCTATATCCTAGATGGCCACCAGTGGGGATCATATTTTTAACATTAGACCCTATTGGAAAACAATAGTCTTTAGATGGTCCCCTGCAAAAAGTTGTTTTTCAGACTCATGGCCGCCAGCAGGGATCATATTTTTAACATTGGACCCTATGGGAAAACACTTTCAAAGATCTTCTCATCTGAAACTACTGAGCCCATTGAAACCAAACTTGGCCACAATAGTCCTTAGATGGTCCCTGCAAAAAAGTTGTTTTTCAGATCCGTGCTATATCCAAGATGGCCACCAGCAGGGATCATATATAGTTTTAACATTGGACCCTATGGGAAAATACTTTCAAAGATCTTCTCCTTTGAAACTACTGGGCCAATTGAAACCAAACTTGGCCACAATAGTCCTTAGATGGTTCCTGCAAAAAAGTTGTTATTTGGGTCCACGTTATATCCAAGATGGCCGCCAGCGGGGATCATAGTTTAATTTTGGACTCTATGGGTAAATACTTTCAAAGATCTCCTCTGAAACTACTGAGCCAAATGGAACCAAACTTGGCCAAAATAATCCTTAGGTGGCCCCTTGCAAAAAAGATGTTTTTCAGGTCTGGGCTTTATCCAAGATGTCCGCCAGCAGGGAACATAGTTTTAACATTGGACCCTATGGGAAAACACATTCAAAGATCTTCTCTGAAACTTTTCAGCCAATTGGAACCAAATTTGGCCACAACAGTCTTTAGGTTGCCGCCCTGCAAAAGAGTTGTATTTTAGGTCTTTGCTTTATGCAAAATGGCTGCCAGCGGGGAACAGATTTAACATTTTACCCATTTGGAAAACATTACAGATCTTCTCCTGAAATTACTTGGCCAATAATGAAAACATACTTGTTCACAACGGGCCAGGCTTGTCTGCATCGCATTCAAGATGGCCCCAGTGGGAACATAGTTAAACCTTGAGACCTATCGGAAAGCATTTGAAGATGTTCTCCTCTGAAAATATTTAGTCAATTTGAACCAAAATTAGACTCAATGAACTGCACCCCCATCCAAAAAAGCTGCCAGATTGGAATATAGTTTAACTTAAGATAATATAGCATCAATGTCTATTAACAAATTTGAAAACATTAGGATTATTTTAACTGCATATGTCAGCTGTGGCCCAGGTGCTTGATACAGGCTCTTGAGAGTCTCTTGTTTCTGTTGAATTGAGTTTCAAGAATAACTGGTGAATTCAATAAAATTTCATTCAAAGCAGTCCCGAGTGTATATTGAAGAGCAGGGTAATGACAAAAGTTGCCATATTTTATGTCATAGGGACCACAATTTACATCGACGACAGGCATTTTTTGAGAGTTGAGATGTTGATAAATGATATTAAGCAATAAAATTCCATGGGGCTTTTGTGTAATTTAAACTTAAATAAGCGACTTTTTATATATGTGCCGCTCTACTATCAGAAAAAAATCATATAATTAAGGAACTCTTTAATGACATCAACTGAAGACTTGAACTTCAAAAATATGATTCTTATATTGGTAACTTTCCGGAAACTCTCAAAGAACCATTACTTTTTGGAATTTAACCTTGCAACCGTATCTTTTTTGGTGCCTTATTATCCCCCCTGATTTGTGGGAGGTATATGGTGTTCATGGTGTCTTTCTGTACCTGATCGCTGGTATTCTCTATTCCTCTTAAACCACTGATTGGAATTTCATGAAACTTATGTAGGAGCTTAGTTACATACTGTAGATGTGTACTACCCTTTTTGTTTTCCAGTAAATAAATTCTTTTTTTTTCCCACATTTTTGACATGTTTTGGACTTTGTCATTTTAGCTCAATGCAAACCATATAGTGACCACCTTGTATCCACTACTGCTCTTAAACCACTGATTGAAATTTCATGAAACTTATATAGGAGCTTAATTACATATTGTAGATATGCACTATGCTTTTTGTTTTTCAATAATTCATTTTATTCCACATTTTTGACATGTTATGGACTTTGTCATTTTACCTCAATGCAAATCATATGGAGACCACCTGAAAGTCCTCTTAAACCACTGATTATGTAGGAGCTTATTTACATATTGTAGATATGTGCTATGCTTTTTGTTTTACCCTTGCTTTGAGGGAGGTATATAGTGTTCATGGTGTCCATCTGTCTGTCTGTTGGTCTATTTGTTCTAAATAGCTGGTATCCACTACTCCTTCTTAACCAATGACTTGAATTTTATTAAACTTATGCAGGAGCTTAGGTACATATTGTAGATGTGCACTACGCATTTTGTTTTCCAATACTAATAGAGCCCATACAAGTCTGATGGAGTTTTCTTCCCCTTATTCAATATTGCTGATAGGGTCAATTATTTTGTCTGAAGAAATACCAATTATACCTATTATATTTATAGTAACCACCATCGTTGCATATATTGATTCTCTAAAAAAAAATGTTCCAAAAATGGGGGAAATTATTGCAAATTAAATGAGAGGGGCCATCTCAAAAGTAAAAATTTCAACAAAAAATATGAAATGCAAGAATTATACCAATATAGGAAAAGAACTAATCAACAAAAATCTGTCTTCCTTTTCAAACAGACATATTTCTTAAATGTCTTCACAATAAAATGAAGAAAAAGGGGGTTAATGGTTTAAAATTTTGAAAGGAGTTGTCTCAAAAATGAAAAATTCTGCGAAATTTGTCATTCAAATTACCCATACACTTTTTTATGAAAACCAAACCTTATCAAACACCTTAGAAAAGTCACAGAAGACTACAAGTTATATTCTTGTTTCTAGACAGAATTAAGGACACAATATCCTTTTTGTTGAACTTTTTGTAAATAATTTGTTTATTGACAGAACTAGAGCAAAAGGTACTTTATACTTAGTATTAAGTACATAACCTGAAACGGTAATTTAACTCTATCTACTTTGTCATGTCTACATTTCTTGACTGATATTTATGATTTCTTCACTCTTTTCATCAGATTTTCAGCGCACATTCATTGAAACTGTGAAGCTTAGATAACAAGTTTCCATGAAATGTTTGTGCAAATCTGAGAATTGTTGTCTTCTAAGGAAATTTAATCAAGGCTTGAATTTTGTCAGCAACACACATAGAACACAGAGAAGACTAAGCAGGAGTTTCCTTTTATCTGAGGTACTGTTTATCGATAATAAATCTATGGCTCAATATTCCTTCACTGTATCAGAACTTAACATGGAAATCTAACATGGAATTCTTGCCTGTTACAGGTTTATCTAAAGGTTGAGGTCGATCATTAATACCTTTTTCTCCAGACTATTTTATCTGAGCTATTTGCCATTGAATCATCAGCTTAGTATAGATATTCTGTATCATGGTTTATATTTTTATGCCCCCTATGATAGTAAAGGGCATATAGTGGTTGAGTCTGTCTGTCCATCCGTTCGTCCCTCCCAAGTTCGGTTTACCTACAGGTTTAAGTTTTTTTTCTGTGAAGGATGTATGCTATCATCATGAAACTTTATTTAAATACACATTAGCATCTAATTAAACAAAAATCATAATAAAAATTTACCCATGCAAAAAACCTCATGCTTCACTGATCACGGGAAAAAGCGTGATAGTATGAGGTTTACCTGCAGGTTTAAGTTTTTTTTCTGTGAAGGATGTATGCTATCATCATGAAACTTTATATCAATACACATTAGCATCTAATTAAACAAAAATCATAATGAAATTTTACCCATTCAGCCAACTTCATGCTTCACTGATCACAGAAAAAAGCATGATAGTGTGAGGTTTACCCACAGGTTGAAGTTTTTATACCCCCACTTGAAAAGTGGGGGGTATATAGTGATTGGGTTATCAATCCGTCCTTCCGTCCGTCTTTCCGTCCGTCTGTCCATCCGTCCATTACACCTGAGTTTTTTCTGTCAAGGATGTATACTATTTTCATGAACCTTTATATAAATACACATTAATATCTAAATAAACAAAAATCATAATAAAATTTTAACCATTCAGCCAACTTCATGCTTCATTGATCACGGGAAAAAGCATAAAAGTATGAGGTTTACACACAGATTGAAGTTTTTTTTTTCTGTGAAGGATGTATGCTATTATCATTAAACTTTATACAGAGACTCATTAGCACCTAATTAAACAATAAAATATAAATATTTACCCATGCAACCAGCTTCCTGCTTCACTGATCATAGAAAAAGGGGATTATTAAAGTTTGAGGTTTATCCATAGATTTAAGTTTCTTTTCTTGAAGGATGCGTATATGTTATCTGGATTTTGACATCTGTATATCGTAAAATATCATCCCGTGAGCCGGAATATGAAGCACAGGGGCGAGTGAGCGCAGCGAACGAGCCCCAAGCTTTATATTCTGGCGAGCGGGATGATATTTTACAATATTCCAGCTTTCAAAATTCAGATAACTTGTTTATCGTCTTTTATTTCTTATTTCCATACAATACTTTATTAGGTTTTGTGTCAAATTCTCCTAAGATTGCGCGGGGAATGAGGTTCATTCCTTCTTTACAAAAGGGGAAATGTTTTGTAGTTATTTTATGACTGCTCAATATTTTTTGTCGGCTAACGTTATTAAATTTTGAATTTTTTGATTGAACCATGTTAGAAAATTGAAATAAAGTCCAATTTTTCATAGCAGAACCTTTCCATTGTTTACATTTATCTTCCAGTTCCTATGCACTTCTATGACGTCACAATGTAAACAAAATGGTGGCTCTGCTGAAGTTATCACTGACCTAGTTTCCGTATTTTTTTCGAACGTCTGGTTTGTATTTTTGTGTACTGGTGACGGTAATTTCTTTACAAAATCGAAAACAGAAAACATAACAGATTCTTTATTTAATTAAAATTTATTTCATGAGTAACGGATAAAAAGGACAGCGCTTGTCAAACGTTGGGAGAAATTCCTTGATAACTCCAGGTCAACCTCTTGATAAGTTCGGGTCAACCGGATATGGCTTTTGCGGAAGTGCTGTGCAGGCTGAGATAGGCGCAGGGAAAGATGATAAATGCAATTATCATTGAATTTTATTAAGCAAAAATCATGATAAAAACATATCCATGAAACAAACTTCATGCTTTACTGATTATGAAATATGCCACTATTCAAAAAAGTTGTGAGGTGGGCCGTTGTGTCCATTAGACACATATTCTTGTTCTGAATCCTTTGAGGACCACTTAAAAGATTATTTTACAAAAAAAAAATCACTTTAATGATTATCTATCCATTGTAGGAAATGTACCAGCGATGGATTTTAAAGATGAGCCTAAAAACTCAATTACTAGTTCTATATCAGAAACAACGTCGGGAGTTGCCAGCAGATCTCATGCCTTCATCAGTATTGGTGGAAATACCATTTCTTCTGGAATACCAGCTGGGGCATCAGCTAATGAAGTATGACTAGGCAAATCATTACACTTCACCTCAAACAAAGTTTGGTAGGGGGGGTATATAGGTTTCTGCATATCTGTCTGTCTGTCAGCACATAGGATAATACTTAAATTGTGTAATCAACTTCCCTTGCAGGCTTTCCCCAGGGAGACCTGAAATTTTGCAGGTTGTTCTTATATACAGTAAACATGTGCATCTCCTATTTTGGTTGCATTTTATAAATTTTTCTGGATTTTACAGATAGTTGTTTTTAGTCATTTTTTGACAGTAATCTTAAGGCAGGGTACCCATTTTGTATTATCAACTCCTCTCACAATTTTTCATCAGGAAGTCTGAAACTTTGCAGAGTGTTTCTATATACTTTGGATTAATCTTGTTGTAAGCTTTAGTATTTTTATGCCGCCGCGACGAAAAGTCGGGGGGCATATTGTTTTACCCTTGTCTGTCTGTTTGTTCATTTGTTCGTCCGTCCGTACGAACTGACAAACACAACTATTCATGTTTTTTTAGAAAGTTTGCAAACAAATTCCAACTACTTCAAAGGAATCTAACTTACAATAAGTAGATGTGCACACACATATCTTTTGGAATATTCAAAATGGCCACCGTTGCCATGGAAACTGAAAAAAGGCGGGAAAATTCAAAGTGCTTCAAATTTGATGTAACTTTACAAGAAGGATGCCTAGCACTCATAGAAATGATTTTGGGTCTCAATATTTTCAAAATGGCTGCCGTTGCTATGGAAACTGGAAAAAGGTGGGAAAATTCAAAGTGCCTTAAAATGGATGAAACTTCACAGGAAGATTACCTAGCACCCATAGAATTGATTTTCGGGCTCAGAACTTCCCTTTTATGTATTTTGGAAAAAGGAGAGGCATATCAATGTGTCCATACTTGTACTGTGTCAACACACGCTTTAATTTGCACTTTCCCTATTGATTCAGGGTTCAATGAGTGGGGGCATGATTGGTTGCCATTCGGCGACAGCTCTAGTTATTGTGGGTTTTTTTCTTGTGCAGTTCCTATTTACTTTGTGGCATGTGGCTATGTTTTTCTGCCATTGTAGGTGTTTCCTGTTATCTTTTTTATTCTATTTTTAGGAAGTGCATCATAGGATTCAAGGGATCAGAGGCAAAATTGCAATTTTACATTATATGTAATTTTTATGCCCCTGTGGCTAGGTGATGGGGGCATTAAGTTTTACCCTTTCTGTCTGTCTGTCCGTCCGTCCGTCTGTATGTCCGTAAATCCCTCCGTACATACTTTTGGAAATTTTCGTCAAGGATTTTTCAGCTTGTGTTGGCAGTAATGATTTGATATTTGGTCTGAAGCTTTGGTATGATGAGTTATACAGTGTCTCCCCTTTTCAAGTCTGTCACTCATCTACTTCCTGTTTGACGATAACTTTGATTTTTTCCCATTATAGCCATATATTGAAAATTTTCATCAAGGATTTCTCAGCTTGTATTTGCAGTAATGATTTGATATTTGGTCTGAAGCTCTGGTGTGATGAGTTGTACTGTGTCTCCCCTTTTCAAGTCCGTCACTCATCTACTTCCTGTTTGACAATATTTTTGATTTTTAGCTCGCCGGGACGTATGTCCGGAGAGCTATTGTCATACCCCCGGTGTCGGCGTCGGCATCATCCGCATCAGCAAAACTTTAACCTGGCTTGTGGAATTGAGACCTGAGTAGCCAGGATGTTGATATTTGATATGTGACTTTCTTGTAATGAGAGCTTTCTTCTGGTGTTATACTTGTAGACATTTTGACCTTGACCTTGCCCTGAGGTTAATTTTAAAAAAAACTTTAACCTTGCCTATAGAAGGTAGGCTTTTAGCGTTAAGGTGTTTATATTTGGTATGTAACTTCCTTATGATGAGAGTTTTCTTGTGGTACCATATTTGTAGACATTTTGACCTTGACCTTGCCCTGAGGGCAATTTTGGAAAAACTTTAACCTGGCCTCTAGAAGGTAGACTTTTAATAGAATTTCATATTTGATATGTAACTTCCTTATAATGAGAGCTTTCTTTCGGTACCATACTTGTAGACATTTTGACCTTGACCTTGCCCTGAAGGCAATTTTAAAAAAAAAACTTTAACCTTGCCTTTAGAAGGTAGGCTTTTACTGGTAGGGTGTTAATATTTGGTATGTAACTTCTTTCTTGTGGTACCATATTTGTAGACATTTTGACCTTGACCTTGCCCTGAGGGCAATTTTTTAAAGACTTTAACCTTGTTTCTAGAATTAAGTTGTTTAGTGATATTGTTTACATATTTGGTATGTGACTTTCTTGTGATGAGAGCTTTCTGATGATACCATAGTTGTAGACATTTTACCTTGACGTTGCCCTCAGGGCAATTTTTAAAAAACCTTAAACTTGCTTCTAGAATTAAGTTGTTTAGTGATAGGGTGTTTATATTTGATATGTGACTTTCTTGTGAAGAGAGCTTTCTATTACTTTCGAATTTATTGTGCATTGAGGTTACTGGAATCCCCGGCGAGCTATGTTGTCTTCTGACAACTCTTTGTTTCCCATTATAGCCATATATTGAAAATTTTCGTCAAGGATTTCTCAGCATGTGTTTGCAGTAATGATTTGATATTTTGTCCGAAGCTGTGGTATGATGAGTTGTACTGTGTCTCCCCTTTTCAAGTCTGTCACTCATCTACTTCCTGTTTGACGATAACTTTGATTTTTACCCATTATAGCCATATATTGAAAATTTTGGTCAAGGATTTCTCAGCTTATATATGTAGTAATGATTTAATATTTGGTCTGAAGCTTTGATATGATGAGATGTACTTTGTCTCCCTTTTTCAAGTTGTCACTCATCTACTTCCTGTTTGACAATAACTTTGAGTTTTTCCCATTATAGCCAAATATTGAAATTTTTCGTCAAAGATTTCTCAGCTTGTGTATGTAGTAATGATTTGATATTTGGTATGTAACTTTGATATGATGAGTTGTACCTGTCTCCCCTTTTCAAGTCCATCCCTCATCTACTTCCTGTTTGACAATATTTATCTGGCGGGGGGCATCCGTGTCCCATGGACACATTTTCTTTTATTTAAAAATTTTTTCATTGAATTTTAATGGGATTTTTATACCCACTGATTTAGCAGGCAGTATATTGTGATCATGGTGTCTGTTTGTCCATTCATCCATTCCTTATTCTGTCCATTTAAAATATGTAAACCCTTACCAAACTATAGGATATGCAGCAAACTTACGGCTTATTTACTGTAAGTCTACAGCAAACAATTTAGTACACCAAGGGGGAAAAATTTTGCACACTGTTATTCGCCTGTAGCAGTGTACTTTCTGCGAACTGAAGTAAAGTCTGCAGCAAGTTTACTGCATCCCATGTTAAGAAATCCAGAGCATAACCAAAAACCTTTGGAAAACACTTTTAATTTTTATTGATCATGATCAGCAATTATACCGACAGAAAAATCTTTATACAGATTTACCAGAGATTATGTAATTAAGGTAGTTAGAGCTTAATAAAAATAACAGACGAATTTTTTTATTTTAAGATATTTTGTACGTCTTAGTCCATTTGTTAGAAAAATAAAATAAAAATGATGTCACAGATCATCTTTTCCTGTTATCAGGCTTTGAAAATCAGGCCGAATTCAGTATTTTTCAGCGATATTTACAAAGAATATATAGGGAAATGTGAGAACATGCGTATTGTTAAGCCTTCATATAAAATAAATATCAGATAGATTTTTAAAATTTTTTGACATTTTAGAGGTATATACTTAAGCTGTATGTTGAGCTTAAAAAATCTATATGTTACCATTTGATTAAGAGAGATATTTTATATAATTTATGAAATAGACAATATTTACCGGAAAAGGGAGCTAAATCGCGGGAAAGTGCATGCCAATCTATTATGACGTCACAATGATAATGCCAAATAAGGAATATTCCGGCTTGAAAATCAAGTCAATTCCACGTCCCACTTGTGTTTCGCAAATGCGCCAATCAAATGTGCCATGTATTAGTGTTGATCTACCTTAAACAAATTTCAATTTTAAAAATATATTATCATCTCAAAACAAAAATTTTTACATTATCCTTTTTCAGTAAATTTTTTTTTATCTTATAAATAATTTTTGAGACTTTATAAATGTGTTAACGCTACAGCTTGTTTAGGAATGATTTCTTTCTAGAAACACCTTTGACAAACTGTAAAATACTGTTTGGCCATGTTTCTGTTCTAACGTAAATTATCACAATTCTTGTCACTATGCATTTGCCTCTTACCAGAACTTCAAAGTAGAATGCGCAAAAGAATTCCAGAGGTTTAAAAGAAGTATGCCAAAAGATTGCAACAGGTTTGCAAGAAGTTTGAAGAAAGTACACCATAAGCTCTTATAAAACCAAACCAGTGAAAATGTTTGCTGTAAGTCTGCCGCAAACCTAATTTGCATGGTAAAAATATGCTGTAAATCTACTGAAAACTGTTCACAGTAAACTTACTGCAAAAACTACTGCAGCATTTAATTACCAAAACTTGATTTTTTTGGTAAGGGAAATCTTTTTATGCCCCCACCGTTAGGCGACATTAAGTTTTTACTCTTGTCCGTACGTCCATCTGTAGGAGGAATGATGTACTAAAGGTCCTTAAGAAGAAATGCTCATTTCATTCCGATCCAAAAAAAAAAAAAACATGGCGGCCCGCAAGGAACATAGTTTAACATTTGGCCCTATGGGATAATCACATTTTTATCTTCTCCTCTGAAACCGCTGAAGCAAAGTCAACCAAGCTTTGCAGGAATTATTGTACTAAAGGTCATAAACAGAGATTGCTCATTTTGTCAAATCAGATAAAAAAACATGGCTGCCAGCACGTAACATAGTTTAACATTGGACCCTATTTGAAAATCACATTTTCATCTTCTCCTCTAAAACCACTGAAGAAAAGTGAACCAAACTTTACAGGAATGATCGATGTATGGAAGATCCTTTACACAGATTGCTGATAAAAAACAATTATGGCAGCTAGTGTGGAACTTGCATTTAACATTGGACCCTATGGGAAAAATCATATTTTCAACTTCTCCTCTGAAACTGCTGTTGCAAATTCAACCAAACTTTACAGGAATAATCGATGTACTAACAGTCCTAAACTTTGTCATATCAGATAAAACACATGGCCGCCAGCATGGAACTTAAGTTTAACATTGGACCCTATGACAAAATTATTTTTTCATCTTCTCCTTTGAAACCGCTGAAGCAAAGTCAACCAAACTTTACAGGGATGATGTATGTTACGTTTAAAATTGGACCCATTGGAAAAAACATATTTTCATCTTCTTTGAAATCGCTGAAGAAAATCAACCAAACCTTACAGGAATGATGTACTAAAGATCCTTCACGAAGATTGCTCATTTCGTTCTTAACCAATAATAAGCATGGCTGCCAGCCTGGAACATAGTTTAACATTGGCCCCTATGGGAAAATCAAAATTTCATCTCCTCCCCTAAAACCACTAAAGCAAATTCAACCAAACTTTACATGTATGATGTATGGAATGTCCTTTACAAAGATTGCTCATTTTGTTCTGACCAGATTGAAAACATGGCCGCCAGTGCAGAACTTACGTTTAACATAATTGGACCCTATGGGAAAATCACATTTTCATCTTCTCCTCTGAAACTGCTGAAGCAAAGTTAACCAAACTTTACAGGAATGATGTATTAAATGTCATAAACAGAGATTGCTCATTTCATCAAATCAGATAAAAAACAGGGCTGCAAGCACGGAACATAGTTTAACATTGGACCCTATGGGTAAATCCCATTTTCGTCTTCTCCTCTGAAACCATTGAAGCAAATTTAAGTAAACTTTACAGGAATGATGTATGGAAGGTCCTTTACAAAGATTGCTCATTTCATTCCGATCCAACAAAAAACATGGCCGCCAGCGCAGAACTTAAGTTTAACATTGGACCCTATGGGAAAAATCACATTTTCATCTTCTCCTCTAAAACCACTGAAGCAAATTCAACCAAACTTTACAGGAATGATGTATGGAAGTTCCTTTACAAAGATTGCTCATTTTGTTCCAACTGATTAAAAACAGTGCGGCAAGCGTGGAACTTGCATTTAACATTAGACCGTAAGGGAAAAATCACAATTTCATGTTCTCCTCTGAAACTGCTGAAGCAAATTCAACCAAACTTTACAGGAATGATGTACAAAAGGTCCTGAACAGAGATTGCTCATTTCGTCAAATCAGATAAAACATATGGCTACCATTGAGGAACTTCATTACGTTTAAAATTGGACCCTATGGAAAAAAACATATTTTCATCTTCTTTTAAACTGCTGAAGAAAATCAACCAGACCTACTAAAGATCCTTCACGAAGATTGCTCATTTCGTTCTTAACCAATAATAAGCATGGCTGCCAGCCTGGAACACAGTTTAACATTGGACCCTTTGGGAAAATCACATTTTCATCTTCTTCTCTGAAACCATGGGAGCAAATTCAACCAAACTTTACAGGTATGATGTATGGAAGGTCCTTTACAAAGATTTCTCATTTCTCCCCAACTGATAAAAAACATGGCAGCAAGCCGGAAATTTTAACATTGGACCCTTGTAAGAAAAATCACATTTGCATTTTCTCCTCTGAAACTACTGAAGCAAAGTCAACTGAACTTTACAGGAATGATGTACTTAAGGTCCTTAACAAAGATTGCTCAGTTCATTCTGATTCTATAATAAACATGGCTGCAAGCACAGAACATAGTTTAACATTGGACACTATGGGAAAATCACATTTTCACATCTTTTCCTTTTAAACCACTGAAGCAAATTAAACCAAATTTAACAGGAATAATGTACTAAAGGTCCTTCACAAAGATTGCTCATTTCATTCTGATCCAAAAAAACATGTCCACCAGCACAGAACATAGTTTAACATTGGACCCTATGGGAAAATCACATTTTCATCTTCTTCTATAAAACCACTAAAGCAAAGTCAACCAAACTTTACAGGAATGATGTACTAAAGGTCATACACAGATATTAATCATTTTGTCAAATCAGATAAAAAACATGGCTTCCAGCACGGAACATAGTTTAACATTGGACCCTATGGGAAAATCACATTTTCATCTTCTCCTCTAAAACCACTGAAGCAAATTAACCAAACTTAAGAGGAATGATCGATGTATGGAAGTTCATTTTCAAAGAATGCTGATAAAAAACAATTATGGCAGCAAGTGTGGAACTTGCGTTTAACATTGGACCCTATGGGAAAAATCATATTTTCAACTTCTCCTCTGAAACTGCTGAAGCAAATTCAACCAAACTTTACAGGAATGATCAATGTACTAAAGGTCCTAATGGGAATGATCGATGTACTTAAGGTCCTAATGGGAGGTCCTTTACAAAGATTGCTCATTTCCTTCCAATTAAAAAAAAAACGTAACATAGTTTAACATTGGACCCTATGGGAAAATCACATTTTCATCTTCTCCTATAAAACCACTAAAGCAAAGTCAACCAAACTTTACAGGAATGATTGATGTATGGAAGGTCCTTTTCAAAGATTGCTGATAAAAAACAATTATGGCAGCAAGTGTGGAACTTGCATTTAACATTGGACCCTATGGGAAAAATCACATTTTCATCTTCTCCTCTAAAACCACTCAGGCAAATTCAACCAAATTTTACAGGAATGATGTATGGAATGTCCTTCACAAAGAATGCTCATTTTGTTCCAACTGATGAAAAACATGGCACCAAGTGTGGAACTTACATTTAACATTGGACCCTATGGGAAAAATCACATTTTCATCTTCTCCTCTGAAACTGTTGAAGCAAATTCAACCAAACTCTACAGGAATGATGTACTGAAGGTTCTTATCAGAGATTGCTTATTTCGTCAAATCAGATAAAACACATGGCCGCCAGCAGCGTGGAACTTATGTTTAACATTGGACCCTATGGAAAAAACATAAAGATCCTTCACGAAGATTGCTCATTTTGTTCTTATTCAATAATAAACATGACTGCCAGCCAGGAACATACCATATAGCGGGTTATTTTCACGGGTGCTAATTTTGGCGTATTTTAGCGGTGCAGATTAAATCGCCAAAATAATTTCCGCCAAATTTTATTCTACAGTTTATATATTTAAACATGAATATGAAATTATAACATTTTTTCTAATTATTACCGTTGGAAATTAATATTTATCATTACAGCTTGGATTTCATTATGTATTTTGCATGTATTTATCAGGCCAAGCTGTAAAGGTGACAAATATTTTAAATTACTGAAAATGCAGACACTTTTATAAATTACATGTAATTACTGAATAACTGATTAATGCTAATAAAAAATATTTTAAAATAAAGGATAATTATTTTTCTTTTCTTTGATATTTCATGTTGATCAACACTTATTTTAAACCGAAACTCATTTTTTTAAAAGTAACATGGGTAAAATTTTATTATGAATACATTTTACGTAATCACAAAATAAAAACCGCGAAAATTTTTTGTATACATTTTCTCTTTAAAACCGCCAAATTTTATCAAAATAACCCACTATACAGTAGTTCAACATTAGACCCTATGGGAAAATCACATTTTCATCTTCTCCTCTGAAACCACAGAAGCAAATTCAACCAAACTTTACAGGTATGATGTATGGAAGGTCCTTTACAAAGATTACTCATTTCGTTTCAACCGATAAAAAACATGGTAGCAAGCGCAGAACTTAATTTAACATTGGACCCTATGGGAAAATCACATTTTCACCTTCTCCTCTTTTCATCTTCTCCTCTGAAACCACTCAAGCAAATTCAACCAAACTTTACAGGTATGATGTATGGAAGGTCCTTTACAAAGATTACTCATTTCGTTTCAACCGATAAAAAAACATGGTAGCAAGCGCAGAACTTAATTTAACATTGGACCCTATGGGAAAATCACATTTTCACCTTCTCCTCTTTTCATCTTCTCCTCTGAAATCACTGAAGCAAATTCAACCAAACTTTACAGGTATGATGTATGGAAGGTCCTTTACAAAGATTACTCATTTCGTTTCAATCGATAAAAAAACATGGTAGCAAGCGCAGAACTTACATTTAACATTTGACCCTATGGGAAAATCACATTTTCATCTTCTCCTCTGAAACCACTGAGGCAAAGTCAACCAAACTTTACAGGAATGATCAATGTACTAAAGGTCCTAATGGGAATAATCGATGTACTTAAGGTCCTAATGGGAGGTCCTTTACAAAGATTGCTCATTTCCTTCCAATTAAAAAAAAAACGTAACATAGTTTAACATTGGACCCTATGGGAAAATCACATTTTCATCTTCTCCTATAAAACCACTAAAGCAAAGTCAACCAAACTTTACAGGAATGATTGATGTATGGAAGGTCCTTTTCAAAGATTGCTGAACAATTATGGCAGCAAGTTTGGAACTTGCATTTAACATTGGACCCTATGGGAAAAATCACATTTTCATCTTCTCCTCTAAAACCACTCAGGCAAATTCAACCAAACTTTACAGGTATGATGTGTGGAAGGTCCTTTACAAAGATTACTCATTTCGTTTCAATCGATAAAAAAACATGATAGCAAGCGCAGAACTTACATTTAACATTTGACCCTATGGGAAAATCACATTTTCATCTTCTCCTCTGAAACCACTGAGGCAAAGTCAACCAAACTTTACAGGAATGATGTACTTAAGGTCCTTAACAAAGATTGCTCAGTCGTTCTGATCCTATAATAAACATCAGCCTGCAAGCATGGAACATAGTTTAACATTGGACCCTAAGGAAAAATTACATTTTCATCTTCTTCTCTGAAACCATTGAAGCAAATTCAACCAAACTTTGCAGGAATTATGTACTAAAGGTCCTTACAAATATTGCTCATTTGATTCAGAACTGATAAAAAACATGGCAGCTAGCCCCAAACTTAGGTTTAACATTAGACCCAAAGGGAAAATCACATTTTCATCTTTTCCTCTGAAACCACTGAAGCAAATCAAACCAAACTCTACAAGAATGATGAACGGAAGGTGCTTTGCAAAAATTGCTCATTTCATTTCAACCTGACAAAAGTCATGGCAGCCAGCACGGAACATAGTTTAGCATCTGAGCCTTTGAGAAAAATCATCCTTTTCATCATCTTCTCTGAAACTGTTCAAGCAAATTTTACCAAACTTGACCAGAATGAAGTACAGAAGTTGCTTTTTAAAAATTGCCTATTTCATTTTGATCTGACAAAAGAAATGGCAGCCAGTAGGGAACATAGTTTAACATGGGAGCCTTTAAGAAAATCATCCTTTTCATCTTCTTCTCTGAAATTAATTCAAGGAAATTTAACTAGACTGTATTGGTACGATGTATAGAAGGTCCTTTTCAAAGATTACTCATTTCAATAGGATCAGACAAAACACATGGATGCCAATGGAGAACAGAGTTCTCGCATTGGTAAAGACATCATTTTTTGGTCATGCATGGCATACAAGCATTTTGTCAGATTAGAGATACAGGCTCAATCTCTTAGCCTCTAATTTTTAAAATGTATTCCTTAAATATATATTTATAAATGGCATTTTTACTGAATTGATATAATTTTCAGGTTAAGACTGCTCTGTATGGAATGTTTGGAGCAAAATGTCCACCAAGTGTTGTTAACCCACCTACAGGATCATTTGCCTTTTTTGAAGACTTTGAAGACACAGGAAGCAGTATTGGAGAAATTGTCAGCGAGATAGAACCGTTATGTGGCCGTTATTCTGTTAAAAAGTCTGACTCTCTCACTGTCTACCAGACACCTGCTAATGCCTTAGGATACAGACTAGCCACTTACCCAAATGTAATTATATTTTGTAGTTTGTAGTTTTGAGAAAGTTGTCATACATTATTTCTGGGGGGGGGGGGGTGTAATTAATGACCAAAATCCCTTTGTATCTAACAGTGTATTTTATTTATGCTTGAATATTAGGTCATGGTGAGCTTTTGCCATCACTTGGCATCCGTCCGTCATCTGTTCATCCTCCATCCATTTTAAACTTTTCATTCATACATCTTCTCCTGTGAAACCTTTGTGCCAATTAGAACCAAACTTGGTCACAATAGTAAAAAATGTGTCCCGCAAGTCCACACACAATCCAAGATGGGCATCAGTAGGATCTTTGTCAAAAATTGGACCCCTTATTCAAAGGTCTTAGTCTCCTCTGAAATTACTGGGCTAATTGGAACCAAACTTAGTCAAAATGGTCCTTAGGTGACCCCTTTTAAAAAAATTATCCTGAAACACGTCATTGCCACTGACATTGCTATTGTCCTTTTAGTATCTTCACCCTAGGATATCTGTTTAAGTGTCCAAAAACATGTCATTGCCACTGACATTGCTATTGTCCTTTTAGTATCTACTCCCTAGGATATCTGTTTAATTATCCTAAAGCATGTCTTTGCCACTGACATTGCTATTGTCCTTTCAGTATCTACACCCTAGGATATCTGTTTAATTATCCTAAATATTTTATGAAAGGATATGGAGTAAATGAACATGAGACCATAACACATATGTTAACTCCAACTGCAATAATTTTAATTAGCTGTATGGCCATTTCGGAAATTAATTCCTCATCAACAGCACTAGAACCCAAACAATGGAATCCATATTCAAAAAATGTTTAATATGCATAAAAACAAACAAAATCCAAAAAATCAGTAATATCAAATATAGCTAAGGACAAAACTACGATGGAGGGAGTTAATCCTTTGGTTTTAGAATTTACATAAATTTGACAATAGTAATTGAACAAAGTGTACACATGAGATATTATCTCATGTACAAGTACACCATATCTAAGAAAAACAAAGAGCATACATCTCTACCAAGGGGAATTGTTTTACCAACTCCACTCTGCAATAAAAGACAACCTCCTGTATTAAATATTTTATGAAAGGATATGGAGTAAATGAACATGAGACCATAACACATATGTTAACTTCAACTTCAATAATTTTAATGAGCTCTATGGCCATTTCGGAAATTAATTCCTCATCAGCAGCACTAGTACCCAAACAAAGGAAATCCATATTCAAAAATGTTTGAAATGCATAAAACCAAGCAAAATCCAAAAAATCAGTAATATCAAATATAGCTAAGGACAAAATCATGATGGAGGGAGTTAATCCTTTGGTTTTAGAATTTACATAAATTTAGACAATAGTAATTGAACAAAGTGTACACATGAGATATTATCTCATGTACAAGTACACCATATCTAAGAAAAACAAAGAGCATACATCTCTACCACAGGGAATTGTTTTACCAACTCCACACTGCAATAAAAGACAACCTCCTGTATTAAATATTTTATGGAGTAAATGAACATGAGACCATAACACATATGTTAACTCCAACTGCAATAATTTTAATGAGCTGTATGGCCATTTCAGAAATTAATTCCTCATCAGCAGCACTAGTATCCAAACAAAGGAAATCCATATTGAAATGAAAAACAGCCAATCAAAGATTGGGATCCCTCCGCTACCCCTTTTTCGACCCCTCCCCTTGTAAAAAAAAGACAAGTGTTTTTTAAACTAAATTTCTTTCTGTTGAAACAATCATTGTTACTGTAAAACACCAACAAGATATGGTTGCTAGGTAGAATTTCAAAAAGTACAGGTTTCTGAGAATTTTAGAAAATTTACCAAAATTAGAATCAAAGATTTTTGCAATCTGACTATTGAAAATGATCACTGAAACTATAAAGCATCAAAAAAGATATGGTTGCTAGGTAAAATTCTAAAAAGTAATTGGTCTTTGAGAGTTTCAGGAAATTTACCAAAATTACAACCAATTTTTCTTATCTGATTATTAGCTCACCTGGCTAAAGCCAGGGTGAGCTTTTGCCATCACTTGTCGTCCGTCGTCCGTCGTCCGTCGTCCGTCCGTCGTCCGTCCGTCCGTC
>MJUU01070554.1:6065-18829 GCA_002080025.1 Modiolus philippinarum
AAAGTAATTTGTAAAATAGATTTTAATAAGTTAAGAAAACGTATTTTGTATATGAAATATTTTTATCATTAAGGGAAATTTTGTAAAATAGATTTTTATCAGTTAAGAAAACGTATTTTGTATTTCCTGATCAAAACAATGAAATATTTTTTTGTCTGGCAAGTTAAGATACAGAAAAGAATATTTATTTTTGGTTATTTCAATTAGCGTATTTTTTGAGACAATAGAAGATTGGTCTTGTTGTGAACAAATAAAGTCGTCAAAAATTACGATTTTTTGTTTGTCATCAGAATCTGATAGTTCGTCGATGTCTTCAACTTCATCATTAGATGGTTGCATCAAGTCTTCCAGAGACACACCTAGTTTTTCCGCTATTTTCCCTTATATGCGAATTAGTTCCTTGTAATAATGCTGCTCTAAATTTTTTGCGTAAAGAATAATTTTGTCGTAATACAATAAGGGTTTAAATAAAAGATGCATTAGCAAATTTGTTTTACCAGATCCACTTGGTCCCACGATCAACATACGGAAGTAATCGTTTGGCATATTTTTTACTCCTTGTATTGTTTTGAAATTATTTGTATCAGACATTTCCGAAAAATATCTAGGAATCGTTGTCATTTTTATAATCTAAAGATTTATAAGATAAATAAAAACCATAATATTGTTTTAGGTAGCAGTGCTTAAAACGGTGTCGCAACCGTTGTAGTGAGTAAAACCTAAAATTTATAGTGTGATTTATATACTAAAAATCAGTAAAAAAAAAGATGAATAGTGAACAAAACAAAACTTACGAAATACTTGCAAAGTATGATTTACACAATGTAAGAAAGATGAATGTTTATAAATCAATGAGGCTGCCAAGCGGAGTTTACAAAATACTTGATATTCAAGAGGAAGAGAAGATCGTACATTTGTATTATCCTCTTAGCGGTATATTCGTTAGAGAGCGGGTGCCCGAAGAGATACTGGCAGACTTACTGGAAATACAAAGGACTCAAAAGTATTTAACTAAAGTAAAAGAAAGAATCGTACGTCCTCTTAGAGTGTGGGTGCGAAGGGAATTACCAGAAGTATTTGTATAGTTGTGCACCGAGTCCTAGTTTGCTTTTTACTCCTGTTACACTCTGAACTATTTTTTTTTTTTGTTTATAATTCGTGCCTTGAACAGGTTAAAACAGAGTCTTGAGCGTTTGAGAATGAGTAAAACTTATAAGTTTTTTGTTATACTACTAAAATGCTTTAGACGGAGTCACAAGCGTCGTAGAAAAACAAAACGTGAGTAAAACCTAATTTTTAACTTCGAGATTGTTTAAGCAGAGTTTCAACCGTTGTAGAAACAAAACACGTGTTCCAAAAACCTACGGATTTATTTATTGCGTAATACTTTTAACTTCTAGACTGTTTAAGCAGAGTTTCAACCGTTGTAGAAAAAACGTGTTTTTAAAAAAACATGCAACCCAGACGGGAGAGTAGTTAATAACAAATTCTCCCGTCTGGTTTACATGATTTTTAAAAACATGTTTTTAAAAATCATGTAAATCAGACGGGAGAATTTAACTACTAACATAACACACATTTCATTAACAAAAACAACTTTCATAGGATAATTAACAATAACAGATAATAAGAAAGCTTAAGATATAGGGAAACACCTATAATGACTGCAAATTACCATTACAGGCCGCAATCCAACACAGAGGTCTAATGAAAGACAACAAAATTTGGAGCAGTCACGAACGACAGATAATCCCCTCGCCAGCCGTCAAGATATAATCGTCATAATACACCTAATATAATCTGAAGATGTATGAATGTCGAAGATACATCAACTGAACATTAAGATTATTGATGTGTAACATGTTTTATCTCAGATATACGTTAACGCAAGTCAGTCAAGTGTAAAATGTAGGTGAAAGTGACCCAATTACCATCTGGAGCTACAAGACTCTCCAAGATGCATCCACTGACCAAAGATGATTGATGCGACACATGAAGTATCTCAGATATGAACCTTGCAGCAAACCATAGCCTGAGTCATAGAAGCAATAAAATGTTGGTCAGAGTGATCCAAATATCACCTGAAACAGCATCACTATCCAAGACGCACTAACCTAAGATGATTGATATGCCACATATAGTTTCTCAGATATGAAACTGAACCAAAACTTTAACCTAAGTCATTGAATCATCAAATATAGGTCTGAGTGACCAGATTATCATCTGAAGCAGCATATCCAGGAGTATCCACATGTAGTCCGTTTCACCAATTTATTCTACCGTACATGAACGGATGCAAGACGGACAAGTACCGAATGAATTGCGTATATACAACGCATGACAACCGAACAAAACGTAAACCTACCGTACATTCACCGGACATTTTGTACGGTATATGTCCATTCCAAGTTTTAAACATGTTCAAAATTTTTCACCGTTCAAAACGGACATCACCATACTTGTACCGTATTAACCGGATAAAGAACGGACGACAAACCTATATGAACGGAGACGAGCGGATATAATTTATTTTTATACGTTCGGCGTTCGTTCGTCTAGTGTAAGAGGGGCTTTAAATTATGTTCCCCGCTGGTGGTCATGTTTTTTTGTTGGATCGCAACAAATAAGCAATATATTGTGAAAGACCTTCCATACATTGTGCTTGTAAAATTTCGTTGAATTTGGTTCAGTAGTTTCAAACAAGATTATCAAAATTTGATGTTTCAATATGCTAAACTAATATTATGTTTTTTCGCGTTTTTCTCAGATCCAACCGAAATGAACAACCATTGTAAACGACATTCAAAACATCTATCTTCGCTAGCCAAGGGTTGCGATCCGCCCCTCTTCTCTTCATGAAGAGGGAAGAGACGGATCATAAAACTTGTTTCAAAATAAGTTTCAGAGAAGATGATTAAAAAAGATGCCAGACGAGCAAAAAATAATGTCATTGTCCAGAAAAAGGAGGTATTAATCTCCGAAACCAAGCCTTCTGGATCCAATGAAAGACTTTGATATGCGTGAAGGAAACTAAAAACAAATTTCACCCAAGCAGTGATATGGGTGGTCTTGAACTCTGTATAATATATGAGTAATATGCTCATTGTTGAAAGTTTCAATTTCATTATTAGTGAGTAGGAACCAAACTGTCAGTCTTAAAATCTTAAAAAAACAATCTAACATCGAAAAAAGACACAACAAAGAGTACGACACAGAAGTGAAAAAATGAAGACACATAAACATAAAAAGATGAACAACAAAGACCCTATAAATACCAAGGGTGAGATCAGGTGCACAGGAATACACCCGCCGCGTTAAACAAGTCCACTTTAGTAGTAAAGTCAAATCCAGAAGGGAAAAAACAAAATTTAGTTGCAAAAAAAAAATGATCTGTTGTCATCTGGGAAACAGATATCCCATAGCGCTTCACAAGATCGTGATGTCGACCGTAAAACTTCCTCAGTGCTGACTTCAAGTTATCGGTAATATAGCCTTGCTTAAGTAGCCCATTTGTAAGCAAAGGTAGTCACTGCATCAACTGTATAAAATTGTTCCTTAGTCATCGCACGGTATATCGATCTACATTTTATGTAGCATGTGGTGGCAGTATATAAGAAATCAAAGTATTCACGCACTGCTTAGTCTAAAAAGGAAAATAGAATGGACATAAAAATATAAGTATTCGTAACTCCTAAATAAGATATTTTGCTTATATAATGGGCATGAAGTTGTTTGACAAACAGGTGTTCCATGCATGTTAAATTACGTCTGCACTATACCCTGATATCCTAGTACCAAAGTTTCTACAAGAATTTAAGACATGCTTGGGACAAACATGCAAAGTAATAAGGAAAGAGATAAAAGTTATACAAAGTGATATGGAGAGAATAACTCATGTGTTAACTACAACTGCAATTTATGGTGATGATGGGTTTGTCAAGAACACTGAAGTTAAGTCAAATAAGAAGCAACGTATTTGTTCGTCAATTCTCCGGTTAGTAGTAAGGGGACGACCATTTGGTTCTGAGGAGAGGGGGGGGGGGNCTGTCCCTGAAAAAGTTGGAAATAAATAATCTGGCCTGCACATCCAAGAAAATAAATAATCTGACCTTAGATTTATTGGTACGATACGATTGTGTTATTGAAAATAAAAATTTTCGCCGAAAAATAAATATTCTGGCCTGCAAAATTTTGAAACCGTAACTGCCACCCCCTCCCCTCAGAATCAAATGGTCTTCCCCTAACCTGTTGTTTTCAAATCGGTCTTTCAAAGAGTATCTCTGAGGGGGTAGACAGGGTTAAGGGAGAAGGGAGAAAGGAGAAAGGGGGCGGGAGAAAGGAGAGAGGGGTGTGAGAAAGGAGAGAGGGGGCGGGAGAAAGGCTAAGAGATGAAACTGTTTATAAAAACAACTTTCTCGATATCATCATTAATTCATCAATGATTTTCTTGTACTGAGAAGATGTAACGTAAATGCACATGCAAATAAAATTTCAGAACAATCTCAAACCCATATGATGTTGTATTAATGTGTTTGAAAAGAATATTATATTCCGTTGTGGTGAAAAAGAGATCGATGCTGCTAGGCTGCTGGTTTCAACCACTGTTTTTCGCATAATCGGCGAGTTTCATTATTACACGAATATTTACGTGCTAATTTCATATGTAATGATATTAAAAGCTCCCCATTGAGCTTATTTAGCTAAAAAACACACAAAAAAGAATAAAACAAAAAAAACCCACAAAAACTCACAAATACAAAAAAATCAAAACAAACAAAACACAAAACAAAACAGACAAACAAACATCACAAAACAAAACAAAAAGAAAAGAAAACACGCACACAAAAACTAACACCATTTTTAGTCTTTTTTTTCAGAATTCATTAATCCTTGCTACAAATATGATGTTTTTCTCGTAAGCCTTTTTTTGTCTTGTAACAATATTATATTTATTTTTATGGGTTCTTTGAATATATAGTGTCAAAATTCAGAGTATAGCCAGGATAAGCTTTTGCCATTGACATTACTTTTCATCTGCTGTCATCATTTGTCCGAGCAACTGGGCAACTTGGAACCAAACTTGTTCACAATAATGTTTGGATGGTCCCCTACAAAAAAGGCATTTTTCAGGTGCTGCCTTTATCCAAGATGGCCGGCAGGCCGTAAACATTTTCACAATGAATAATGCAGGGATGCATTTAAATATTGGCCCTGAAACTACCGAGTCAATAGGGGGATAACTCCTTTGCAATAATGTTTTTTGGGGGGTTTCACGTAATTCAAGGGGAACATAACTTTTAACATTGGATCCAAAGGGAACACATTCAAAAATATTATTCTCTCAAACAAATGGACCGATGGGACTAAATAATTTCACGATAGTCTTTGTATATTTCCGGTAAAAGAGTGCTTTCAGATTCGAAATTTAAACAAAATGATCGCCAGTGGTGAGCATAGTTTTAACATGGGACCCTATCGGAACTTATTCCGAGATCTCCTCCGACGAGTGAAACTACTTGGCCAATGGAACCAAAATTGGCCACAGTATTTAAGGTGTTTTTATCGGGTTCAAGATAGCCAAGATGGCCGCCAACATGAAACATATATTGCCACTGGACCGTATAGAACCACTTTACATCTCTACACCACGGGACAAATTTGAACCATTATAAAGATGGTTTATTTTTACCTTTAGTTACATACACTGTTATGTAAACCATGGTCAAAGTGAGCCATACTGTCACTTGGCCTGTGACATATGTTTAAATTTCATACATATGTTTAAATTTCAGGTCAATATCTCTCCTAAGGTACACATTTTCTAATGGAACATTTTAATGATGAATTATTTGAAATTATATAAAAGATATTTTCTCGTCCATGTTTTTCCACAATTGGTTTTTTTTATTGACTCTTGACATTTTTCGTCATTATGTTGTGTTTAATGCATCCAAAATTTTGTCAGTTTCTAGATTCATGTACATGTAACTAAATATTGAAGTTACTGTGAATTCAATTTTTGCATATGCGCATTTCGACAACTTATGTCTCTTCAGTGCAGATAAAATCTAAATAGTGTGAAGGCCATAACTCAAAGATGTTTAAAAACTGATAGAGAATAAATAACCAATATGATCTTAATGTAAAGCCAAAATCAGCTCAGGACAAAGCTTTGCATGAGGGAGATACTCCTTAGTTTTCAACAAATTTACAAAAAAATAAGTTATTGTTAGGTTCATAATAGAATCGGCTTTCGGGTCAGCACCGAAGTACTGACTACTGGGCTCGTTAATACCCTCGGGGACTAACAGTCCACCGGCAGTGTTCGGTTCAGCACCGAAGTACTGACTACTGGGCTGGTGAATATCCTCGAAGACGAACAGTCCACCAGCAGTGTTCGGGTCAGCACCGAAGTACTGACTACTAGGCTGGTGAATACACTCGGGGACTAACAGTCTACCAGCAGTGTCAAATCTTACAGGGTTACTAGTGTTAGTAGTGGCAACTAGATAATCAATGCGAAGGGTAAAATACAGACAAATACACGACACAAAATTGCTCATTTTGACCCATGGTGCATAATTTCACTCTCTGTTGACCATGCGAAGGGCTATAGTTTTTGGAATTATTTTGTTTTTGTACTTTGACTTTCAAATGTCGAATAGAATTATGTTTATCTCTGGAGTAGTGCACTGATTTTGAACTGTTTAGAAAATGATGTAGTAAAAAATTCTCAGATTTTGAACAAGACTATAAGACTCGCTGTGAACGTTTGTGTTATGCTGTGAAAGATTACGTCTTTTTTGCGACCTCGAAAACTTGCGGTCGTATCGGTCTGTGTTTTTAATTATCAGGCTATGTTGTATTGCAGTCGTCGGAGCAGCATTGACAACTTCTGTGCAAACCAAATTTTTTTGTTATTATTATCAAATCGCTGTGAAAATTTAGCATAATGTTGCTGAAGACCTCGCTGAAGACATTGGAAAGACTGCCATCTCAAGTTTGTGGTTATGGCTAACTGGACGTATAGTATATATAACATGTATCATAAAGTGACCTGAAAGCAAATAAATACAAAACGATTGATCCTTTGGTATTCATGATTTTGTGCAGTTGCCTTGGTATTCGTTTGGAAGTTTATCCACCATAAACTGCACCTATTTGTTTATTTTTTTCTTGACTTGACGTCCGCTCAAGTTGAAAAATAAAAGGATATGGAGTGAATTTACATGTGCCAAAAACGCACACGATACATAGAAAACTACAGTTTATCAAGGACAGGGCTTTTATTCCTGTTTATGCAGTCAGTCATAAATGCTACTAATTCTTTTCAGAAACTAAGGAGTATCTCCCTCATGCAAAGCTGATTTTGGCTTTCTATTTAGACAATATTTGGTAATTTGTTCTCTATCAGTTTTAAAACATTTTTTGATTTTATGGTCTTCCAAACTTCTAGATTTTATCTGCAGTGAAGAGACATAAGTAGTCGAAATGCGCATATTCAGAATCAAAATTCACAGTAACTTCGGTATTTAGTTATTTAGACTGACGGTTCGGTTCTCATTTACTTTTATTATAGGGTTATTATAAGGTTATGTCAAAAGTCTTTATTTACTGACTGTTTCAAAAATGTGTTGTTGCTTTTTTTTTCAGTTTAGATATACACGTATCAGTTTAAGAATGACATGCAGATGTAACGGATGGCCAATATTTGTTTTCAGGGGTATATCGTTCATGATTGCAAAACAATAATTGAATAATTAAATTGTAAATAAAATGATATAGAAGTTATTTATCAAGTTGTGTAATTAGTTTATAAGCTTAGTGTAGATATCTGTGCAACCTTGCTTACCAATCTGTTTTCACGAAATCCGATCTTATATAAAACCTACTGAAGATCAGAAAAAGTCCATTGCTATTTTCTTTAAATTAGATTTTCCATATTTTGAAGAGGGTTTTTTTTACTCAATAACTTATATATTTCAATTAGTACCTTTATCTCAGTTGTGTATCCCGGAATTAAAGATACTACACAAACTATAAAGTCGGCCTTTTACTGATACGATATGCTAAAGCAACATTCAAAATATGAGGACTTCAGTACTTAACCTACAGGGATATGATTTTTGAAACATTTATGAACACTCCGTTAATTCTATGGTCGTCATCACGAGTTGGTTGACCAGTAATGTTGCAGTCTTGCAACTTGCGACTGCATGACGTGTTTACAAACAGACTAGATCTAGCGTTGTTCTTAATAATCGGCTTTGACTTGTTCCTGGCTACGATGTATTGATACATACATAGCAGGAGACTCTTACCCTGTCGTTTTAGTTTGGCATACACGTGTTTCAGAGTAACCTTCCATCAGCAGTAAAAAGACAAAATGGTGTTGAAACTATCAAAAAATCAAGGCATTCATTCGATTTACGGTAAAATGAACTATTAATCGTAGGTTTTTATGTTTCATTATTAATTAAACCCGGGAGACAAGACAAAGGGGGCGGGAGAAAGGAGAATGGGGGCGGGAGAAAGGAGACAGGGGGCGGGAGAAAGGAGAGAAGGGCGGGAGAAAGGAGAGGATACCCCCTGTCCAACCCTCACATTTCGACAACTTATTTCTGATCAGTGCAGATAGAACCAAAACATTTAGAAGTCAATTTACCTAAAATATGTTAAAGCTGAGAGAGAACACATAACCAAAAGGATCTATATGAAAAAGCCAAAATTCAGCCATCCTCAAATCTAAAAACTTTATAACAATTCTATGACAGCTAACTTTAAATTCCTTACCAAAGAAAACAAGCATTTCGCTGTTTAAATCCATGCAAGTAACTGATATGTTTTCATTACTTTAAATTATTTCCTGTGTGTAACTTATAAGTTTCCTGTGTATAACTTATAAGTGCAGGAAGTGGATCACAAGTGCATCGCACCTAAAGTATGTAGAATAGCACAATAAAATTATCTGGATAACATGATATCAAAATTTTCATTATCGGGCTGATTGCAACAAAGAACACAATATTTTTACAGGTGTACCCTAATGCAAGATGATCCTGAAAAACGGATTGTCTACTTTTCAACACGTTTGAAAATTGGAGAATTTTTTTTAATTTACGTCAATTTTTTAAAAGGATCCAACCTGCTACTGCTTTAGTTTTTTTGGCGTTCTTGGTTATTTTCTTTTATTTGTTTTGTCTTCAGTTCGTGGTGGATATGAATTGCCATGATTTTTTATTTTTAATTTCGGAATTCTCTCTTTCCTTATTTTTGCATCGGTATCCGTTTGCCGATGCAGTATGCACATATTCTATATATAACTCTTGTGTTTTTGTTTTTGTTTTTGTTTTTTGTTTTGTTTTTGTTTTTGTTTTTGTTTTGTTTTTGTTTTTGTTTTTTTGTGGTTTGTGGTATGAGAAGACTTCATGGTTTTTACAGTCTATTGCCTAATTATTTTTGTCGCAAAACACGAAAATGCATAAATGGTGCAAAAAATGAAACCCTTAATGCCCCTAGTTGTAAGACTGTTTTCGGTACCTATTAACAATAAATTTATAACAATGCCTTTATATGAAATGCGATTCTCTGACTTATTTTCGTACTCTTTCCACAGAAATTATAGCTGATGCTTCATTTTAAAATTTGTTTTGATAAAAAAAAAACTGAAGAACAACAATAAAAGCGTTGTTCCTTTGCTTGTTTTTACCATGTATTTGTAGAGACTTTGTCTCATGTGCATTTACTCCATATCCTTTCATTCACCATTACTGTGTGTTATCGACCTTTGAAATAAGATAAAAAAAAATACTAAAGGAGTTTATAGTGTTTAATAGTGAACACTGATAGGATATTCTGCATGAATTCGTAAAATTGGCCTTGGGATCCAAAGACTGAATGATTTTACAGGAAAACTTGCCTATTACTGATACTGCTAATATATACTGAAATACATGAGGATTCTTTACCTAACCCTTCTGAATGTTTGAATTTGATTTTATTCCGTAGTGCGGTAGTGTTTTACTAACAACTTTGACTTCTAGCCAGCAGTGAACAGTCCTTGACCCATCTTTATAAATTATAAAATTGTCGTATTCTTTCCCTTTCAAGATTGTGGTCATGGAGTTAGTCGTCTACCTGTATTTGGCTTTATTTTATATCATACTATAGGTAAACGGGATAGAGAAAGGTAAGGTTTGGGTACCAATAAATCGGCTTTACCATACCGCTAGCTTTTGTTAGTTCGAGTATTAAGTCCCTTGCGGATTATGGCATGTGACTGTGATTTTCGGCCTTTGTATGTGTTTTTAATTAAATATTTCAGAAGGTAGACTGCATGACATTTCTGGTGCGATTCGTATGATGTAAAGTATATATGATAATTTGCCAAATTAGCAAACCATTGCATGGTCCTCAGTTGGTTCTTCGTGCACAAATACTTTTCTTGTTAGATTCTCATGCTTTAAATACCAGCAACAAAACTGATCTTATGTCCCTTCCAATTACTACATAATGTTTTAGTCGCACATATTTTTTTCAGTGATAGTGAAAAAGAATATCAAAGAGTTATTCTTGTAGTAACAGTATGTCGACGAACGAGTACAGAAGAAAAAAGAGGAGAAAGGAAAAATTCTAAAAACAACGGCAATTTAGGACAAGTCAGATATCGTTTAGATTTAACAGTAAAGCAGAAAGCCACGTACGTTTTATGTAACGATAACTATTAGACATCAATTTTAAATACCTTATTTAAAATAATAATCAAAATTAACAAATCATTTGGGGGAAAATACATGTCAATATGCCGAACATTATATTGTCCAGTAAAAGGACACGATATAAATAAACACAAATCATTGTAAATGTAACAACGGCAGTAGAATACCGAAGGAACAAAGGGGTGAAATTCACAAAAATCGAAGTCCAAAGACAGGGCAAAAACGAGAACACAGAAAACAATGACGTTAGACAGATACAAAGCACAGAACCAGAAATTACAACATTCAGAACAAAGGCACTCACAGTGTGAATTCCAGTGAAACTGACAGTACATCAGGTGCTCCGGAAGGGTAAGCATGTCCTGCTCTGTTAACACCACCCGTCACACTGTGAGTGATTCAATCCGGGAAAATGTCAAAGTCGGTAGTCAAATCTGTAGTCGATAGTCGGTTGTAAATGTAAAAGATGGGATAACAGGAAACATCTACAATGGCTGAAAATTACAGTCATGCCACAATCTGCCAGGGAACTAAACAGGAAAAACACAAACAAGACAAAAGAAAAACGTAACCATCGATAGGAACTCGGGACAGCCGGACTTGGTACCGGTGTTATATTGCCATTTTTCCCCATGTCAGTTTTTCCCCCGGGGGAAAAACTGGATCGATTCAATTTTTCCCCTAGGAAATTTTGGATCAGAGTCGTTGTTCCCCCCGGAAAAACTGGAATATGTGTACATATTGCCATTTTTCCCCAATGCCAAAATTTCCCCCTTCATTTGAATATAAATGGCCCTGTCCATGCTTCATAAAAAAAAATCGTACACATGTCTTTATGAAATGTTTTGTTGCATGAATTGTAAAAAAAATATTTAAGGACTAACCCTGCATATTATGTATTCTGTGATTGCTGAACATCAAATAATTTGCGGATCAAGAGGTATATCCGTGGGTCTGACCCGCTTTTTAGCTCGCCTGGCTTTTGCCACCACTTGGTTCCCGTCGGCCGCCCGTCCGTCGTTAGCTCACTTTCAAAAATCGTGAAACCACTTGGCCAAATGGAACAAAACTTCAACTGAATAATTACTACGGTATATAGTTTCAAATTTGTCATTTCTTTGTCCCAGGTCAAACAATATGCCTGTCGTTGGTAAAAAAAAGAACAAAGAGGCTGATTGCAGTTTTTGGCAAATAACTCAAAAGCCTTTACAAATATAAACAAAACTGACTCGTGTATAAAAGATCAGCATGACAAGGTCTACCCACTTGGCAGACACGTTAAGTTTCTCAGATTGAATCCATTTCTCAATAACTTTAACGTTACATATGTATGTCAATGATATTAAGAATGTCTTAGGTAGTACATGTCAGCCTGACATATAACTTTTGTCCTTGACCTAAATTCATTTATCTGTAATTTTAAACAACAGTATTCCTTATTGACTATGCAGTCCGTATTTACAGTAGCTGCTTTTGTGCAATTAAATTTTAATATCTAATATAGAAGCTGAAAATGCAGATATTTTAAGTATTTCTGTTCGAAAAAAAAAAATTGCAAGAGCACATAATTGGACAGCTTCACAAATAAATATAAAGCATGAGGAACAAGGATTGTCACATGATCGTTATCTTGTTGTAGTTGCATTACACAGAACTTTCAGGAATTTGTTGTAAGCCATTGAGTTGAACAATATGATATATTGTGTTGCAATGATAATAATTTTCATACCTAAAATTCATTAAACAATATGTAGTGAAATTATGTGAATATTTGAACTAAAACACTAAAATGACTCATGTTTTAAATAAATTCATCGATTCAAACGACGTTCAGCAAATGACTTAAGTCTTGTACAAGTTGTAGGTCATTTTGGGGCTAATTTTGTACAAATTATAATTTGTATATTAATTTGTACAAAGTAAAAACAAATTATTATTTGTACAGAATTTTTGTACAAAATATAGTTTTTACAAAATTAGAACTTGTACATATAAGAATAATACAAAAAAAAGAATAAGGGCGAAACGGTTTTCTCATTAAAAGAG
>MJUU01070554.1:24379-39009 GCA_002080025.1 Modiolus philippinarum
ATATATATATATATATATATATATATATATTTATTAAGGATATTTACTCCTTACAAATTGGTTAATTAGATTGCTACTTGTAAACAATAAATGTCCCTACGAATTCCCCAATAAGCTTTCGAATAGTACGAATATTTAACTATATCATGAGGAACAATCATAACACATAAACAATTGATCAAATATATTTTTAATATCAAAGGAGTATGATCTAAAATTAAATTAAATTAATAGACATGTTTTTAATATTTGAAAATGATTTTTATATGAAAAGTAAATATGATAATTGCATTCTTTATTATTAATATATGTTTTTTTAATATAAATAAACATCATTTAATATGAAAACATTTTTATTCAAAAACGATTTCCTTAATATAAAATACGACTAATTTTCTAATACTTAAATCCATTTTTTAATATGAAAAGAATCATTAATGCAAAAAAATTATTTTTTAAATTTTTTTTCAAGATCTTAATCTAAATAATACTTTTTCATAAATAAGTGGAAAAAAACGAAATGAAAAATGATTGAAACAATGATTTCCATATAATTTTTTTTTAATTGACTGGTTAAATCCAAAATATAAGCCAATCATATAAACTGTCCGGTTATTGAGGTTTCGGGCGGTGAACCAGGATTACCGACCGATAAACCTGGTTTTCCTACCTTTGGTTAATTTCGCGTTATAAAACATATCCTACCGAACGGTAAAGTAAAACAACGGCAGTAGAATACCGAAGGAACAAAGCACAAGATTACTCAAATCAAAGTCCAGAGACAAGGCAAAAGCAAGAACACCAAAAGACGGAAGACCAAAGACACAACATGCCCACAAAACACATGAACGTTACATATACAACACAAAAAACTAAAGCACTAACAGTGTGAACTCTCAATAAACAAGAGTGACATCAGGTGCCCCGGAAGGGTAAGCGTGTCCTGCTCTGCACACAGCACCCGTCACACGGCCAGTGAGGGATATGTTTTGAAAGATCTGTTAGGTTACTGATTGATTATTGTCATTTTCTAACCCTGAGACAAAACCAATTTAGAGCCATGGTACGTGCTACTTCTCTAACCCTCAAACAGTACCAAGGTGAAATTTTGAAAAGCCTTCGTAATCACTTAAGTATTCAAACATGGACGAGGACAAATCCGTACCACAAACATTACTGACGAAGACAAAACTAAAATTTAACAAGACAACACTGAAAACTAAAGCACTGACAGTGTGAACTCCCATAAAAACCGAGAGCGACATCAGGTGGTCCGGAAGGGTAAGCATGTCCTGCTCTGTGCACAGCACCCGTCACACTGTCAGTGGGTCAATTCAGGGTAAAGTCGAAACCGGTAATGTCAAATCAGGGAAGACGCGAATCTAGCTGAAAATGTCAGTTTTTATTTGTGACACTGACATTTCATATCTATCTATGATGTCGTGGTGACGGCCATAGAATTTCTGAAGGGACGAAAGTAACAAAGGCTGAACATATCCCTGACTCAGCAGTTTTTGTGACATTGCTTTTGCTCTTTCCACAAAGTCACTGTATGTACTGCACGCTCTACAGTAACGAATTAATTGTGAAATATATACTCCATATGCTGGGGATGCAGGTATATTGCTGCAGAGAAAGGGAAAGTTCACAATTGGAAAGTCAAAATCATCACGTTTGTCATATAATCTAGATTTCAGACGTCCATGTTCGTCAATGTACAACAAAAGGTCAAGGTATGAAGCAGAATCGGGTGTATCGGTTGTCTCTTTAATTTCAAGTTCACTGGGGTAGATACGATGTAAATATTCTTTAAATTTTGGATTATTAAGAGAAAGTACATCGTCTATATATCTGAAGCTGAAATTAAAAGTCTGGGCTAGCTGTTTTTGTTTCTGTTGTATCAGCCCTTGTAAAAACTTTGCTTCATACGAAAAAAGGAAAAGGTCAGCTAAAAGTGGCGCACAATTTGTAAGTTAAACAATAAAAACTCATGGAAAGCGGAGGTTAACATGTATTTAATTTTGAAAACCCCTACTGCCACTCGGTAATGGGGATTTCTGTAGGTAAACCAGGATTACCAATCGATAAATCTGGTTTACCGAAGTTTTGGTCGATTCCTCGCTGTCTAACCTACTTTATCACTCGGTAATGTAGGTTTAGCCATAAAAACTCATAAGAAGCGAAGGTTAACATGTATTTAATTTCGGAAACCCCGATTATCGAGTGGTAATTTGGGTTTTCCTTGCTCAAACAGGATTTCCGATCCGGTAATCGGGGTTTTCAAAATTTAATACATGTTAGCCTCCGCTTCGTGTGAATTTTATGGCTAAACCTACCGGTCGGTAAAATAGGTTCTACAACGCGGAATTAAATATACATGTACCAAGTCAGTTGTTAATTTATTAACCAAAAGTAGGTAAACCGGGATCCTGGTTTACCGACCAAAACCTCAATTACTGTAAAGATTATATGATTGATTAAAGAATTTTGGATGTAACTAATCAAAAAGAGAAATAGTATGGAAATTTTTAGGTTGATATTTAATATTATCTTTATGCCTTTTCGTCAAAATTAGAAAACCTGGTTTTCCGGCTATAATCCTGGTTTACCTAAGTTTTAGTTAATTTCGCGTGCCATATGGTTGTTTAGTTGAAATCGTAAGAAGTGGACATGGGCATTTTTAGAATATTAATCTTTGAAGCCCAGTCAGTGAATATGTTTGTTCTAATCAAAACAAACTTTAAACGATGAATGCTACTAGATAGGTTTACTACGAACAAGTGTATTTGATATTCTATGAAATTTATTACGTTTCTAATTCCACCAGTAGATGACTTTATAAATAGGATATTGATATTGAAGTTTTAATGAGTGTAAAAATTGTTTGAAGTTGGACATAAAAATTAAAAAAAATAATAATAAAATAGATTAAATACACATCTATATACTTTTAAATACACACCAATGTACTTTATGCAACAATCCACAACTTACAAAAATTTAATAGGAAGACGGAGGTTGCGTCGTAAAAAGGTGACTGACCGACTATTCGAGAGAAAGACGGAGACAAAGTGCGGGAAAAAAGGATTCCCTAATTTATGTATTTGTTTTTCTTTTCGAGCATTTTGATGACGCTGCAAAATTTTCTACGTGGTGAAATTTCTTTCGAAACATAAACAAAGTAAAATCATGAGAAGAGACTATTCAGTTAAGAAGAATTTTCGACATTGAAACCACAGCAAGCAGGACGTGAAAGTCACACAGCGACAGTTCCTTGAAGAAGAAAGTATTTATTTTTTTCCTTCCGTCCATTATGCCTTTAACTATTAAAAGTCGATATAATGATTACCTTTGACATCTCACTACTTTTGGTTGTCGTTGTTGACAAAGTTAAAGATTTGATGGATAATATGTTTTACTGGAATATCCACTTTGTATTCGGTATCTGTGTTTTGAAGTGGCTGGGTGACTATAAGTATGTGTTTACTTGTCGTCCTTTTAATTTCTGAACCCACTGAACCGTCCTTCTTACATTTTTTTATTCATCAGGCAGTAGTCTGTACTTCGGTGCTGACCGAAAGACAAGATTTTATTTGGAAACTTGAAAAATCTAAATTTTTGTAAATTTTGTTGAAAACTAAAGAGTATCTCCCTCATGCAAAGCTCTGTCCTTATCTAATTTTGGCTTTCTATTTAGATCATATTGATTATTTGTTCTCTATCAGTTGATGTACATGTTTGAGTCTTCCTAAAGTATAGATTTTATCTGCACTGAAGAGACATAAGTTGTCGAAATGCGCATATGCAGAAATTAAATCCACAGTAACTTCGGTATTTACATGTAGTCATAAGTACTGCTAACGTTACACTCATTGGGGAATTACTAATATCTAACATAACACACATTTCATTAACAAAAACAACTTTCAGAGGATAATTAACAATAACAGATAATAAGAAAGCTTAAGATATAGGGAAACACCTATAATGACTGCAAATTACCATCACAGGCCGCAATCCAACACAGAGGTCTAATGAAAGACAACAGAATTGGGAGCAGTCACAAACGACAGATAGTCCCCTCGCCAGCCGTCAAGATATTAAAAATTAATTAAGAGTTAGTTCGGTATAAAGTTACACAAATATTATGTGAGACAAAATAACAAATGCAGGGAATTTTTTCGATGATTTAAATAAAAACAACGAATTATAAGATTGAAAACTATAATGAGGACCAGAACTTAAACATTTTTTTCAATATTTTTAGGGGTAAGGGGCAGGTTTTATGACAGAGCATATTTTTTTTTTCAAAATTATACTTACTAGTAATATACTGAGCAACACAAGAAGCGCACCACTTTTTTAATATTATCTAGCTCCCATGGTATTTTTAGAGTATTTTTAAATTTCAAATGTCCAGAACAAGCAAATCAATTTTTGTTAAAACATTTGTCATTTTCAAGTCACAGCAACGGTTTCTATTGAAAGTGTGAGAAAACACAAGTCAGAGAATTGCTTTCCCCAGAATGAGCTTGTATGGAAATTGTTCTATCAAAAGTTTTAAAAACAGTAAATTTTTACAAAATCTAACAGGTAGGAGCACAAAAGGTTCAAAATGCATACTTTTCAACAATTTTTGCATTTTTGGGTGAAAAGGTGTTTGGGGGGAGGGGGGGGGTGAAATTTAGAATTACAAAAAGTTTCATGTTTTCATTACTTTGATAAGAGACACAATGTGTAAAAATTTCAAGTTGTTCCAGCAAGTATTTGAAGAGATATTTGCTGTTGAGTGTAAAGGTACATAGAAATACACTTTAGTGGTGAGTTTCTTTTGTTGTTGAGTATACTTTGAATTATCGAGCGTTATGTTGAATATAAGTTACTAATCAACATTCTGAAGTTATAGAAAGAAAGAAAAACATGAAAACCAGGAGCTTTTGTTTATTTTCAATAGGAAATGCCAGATGCGATATCCAAAAATCGTATGGAATAGGTTTAAAGCTTATTCCTTTCGTTTTTCAAATATACTGGAGTTTGAGTTCATTATGTATTGCTGTTAATTTGTCAATATGGATTCTTAGAAACTGTAAGTGGAGATTTTTACAAATACAAAGATAGGTTTGCTTTTTTACATAATCTGAGTGTCCATTTTTTCAGTGTGTAAAAATTTTTATTGATTTTATTAGTAACTTAATTTTTGAAGCTCTGTTGAAATGTTTGTAAATAGTGTTAATGTATTGTGACTTTCGATCTTTGGTCTTCAGATGTTCTCGTTTTTCCAGTTGTCTCGTCTCTGGAATTTGATTGATATAATGTTAGTTTTTTCTGTTTAATTAATGTTTCATGAAATTGAAACAGCGGTTTTATACCATTACATTTAAGTACATTTTAGAGCTAATACGGAACGATGGCTAAAAAGTTCAAGTCCTCCACACAACATCCGGGCTATAAAAGGATCTGTTCACATCACAGTTAATAGAGATTTTGTTGATTACGTCATCAATAACAGCACATCACTAGAGTTTTTAAAATGGACGTCCGGCACAGAAATTCCTGATGAAACGTATTTCGCATCTATAAACCATAATCCACATTTAAAAGTACCTGGTTCATATAAAGGTGAATATCTCTTAAATATAGAATTATAAGAAGTTTTCAAGAACTAAATTCAAATATAAAATGAAATTAAAGGAAATGGAACGACGTATTTCGTTCCTTACGAATGAGAAATGTAACTGCTTGTTCACTGTTTGAAAGAAAAATGGCGAGAAGTATCACTTCCCTGTCCCATATTTGTCAACTCCAAATTCTACTTTTGCGAGTCATAACCAAAATTAGGGTTTGGTGGGAGGGGGTAACACCGTTCAATGCCTCTTGCAACTTACCAAAAATTCTTTCTACAAGTCTTAACAATAAAAAAATATTATGTAATTCTGACTATTGTTACATTGTTATTATTTACACATGCACTCTTTGACGGCTCTAAGTCTAATATTCACTCTCTTTTTCAGTGTAAGAGACTTGAATCTGAGTTCAGTGCCTATTTTTTCATAACGCTAGTGCAAGCATTTAAGCATAGCGCCAACATAGCATTTGAGGCTGGCACCAACAGGCAAAATTTTACTAAATAGGATAAAAAAGAAGTTTCTTTCTTGCCAAGTTTGCAGTAGGCCATACAATTCAAAGCATTGTCTTTCTGAAGCCAAGAACATTAGGTCTATATAACTGATATTTTATTTATGGCGAAGCCGAAACACAGGACCCAGACAAACACCTTCTCCTCTTTGATCCACCCATTTCTAACTACTGATTTTCAATGTTATTTTAATCTGTTCACAAACTGTTCAAATCATCCTTTTACAAATCTTCATTATAACAAAAAGCACTACCGAGGATTAAATAAAAGGTAGTAGTTAACTTTCTTACCAAAATTTTCAATGAAGAATGACTTGGCTTTGACGATCTCTGGCGGGTGAAAATGATGACCCGCAGCGGATGATTATCCATTGGGGTGGTGTCAATTTTGCTTGTTTGTGCCACAAATGCGGATCACTTGGCAAAAATGTTATCTATAATAAGGTTTCATTTTGTCGAAATAAAAAATGACTTCGTTTGATACATATCCTAGAATTTTCTTGATAATAATGTTCTTGATGATACGATATTGAGAAAAGGAAACACAAGAGCAATGAAGATGCTTGTAAACAAAGTACAATGATAATCAAACACAATAGCTATGTTTATATTAACATCATATTGAAAAGAAGACTCAATAACTCTTTGGCTAACATGATACTGGGTAAAGTAAACAATTTCTCATGATAATACAATATTGAGAAAAAGCCATATAAGAGTTATGCACAAACTTATACAATATTAAGAAATGGAAACCACTATAGCAATGTGCATGTAAAGATGATTTTTACAAACAGTTGAATATTGTTGACGCTACAATCACATGCCACAATTTACAAGCAAACTGCACCAGAAAAACAATAATGAAAACAAGAGACAAACATAAATAACGATAGGAACTCGGGATAGCCGGACTTGGTACCGGCACTAGCAAAAGCCAGTGGTAGAGTTAAACCGGTTTATGGGTACCCAACCTCCCCCTTCTCTATCCCGTTTCCCTATAGTATCATAAACATGCGAATAAAACCGAATACAGTTAGAATATGAAATGCCAATCACAGCTAAAAAAATTTACTGGGGCCGTAATACAATAACTTTAAAAAAAAACATTTCAAAATATTACCATTGTACTGTTTGAGGGTTAGTGAAGTAACACGTACCATGGATTTTTAATTGGTTATGTCTTAGGGATTTGCCTCACTAACAATGCGACGGGTGCTGTTAACAGAGCAGGACATGCTTACCCTTCCGGAACACCTGATGTCACTCTCAGTTTCACTGGAGTTTACACTGTGAGGCCTTTGTTATGATTTCTATTTCTGTGTTTTTATCTGTCTAACGTCATTGTTTTTTTTTGTGTGTCTAACGTCATGTGTCCTCGTTTTGGCCATGTCTTTGAACTTCGATTTTTGTAATTTTGTAAATTCCACTCCTGTTCCTTCGATATTCTACTGCCGTTGTTTCGTAGATTCTCGTCCATTTTTTCTCAAAATTTTGGCGGGCGGGCGAATTTTATTTTATATTTTGATAACAAAATTTTGTGAAAAATGATATTATTTTAAAAGAATTTACCCGAATCGGCCAAAATTCAGAATACATTTTTTTTGAAGCGGGTGAAAAAAATCTGGGCGGGCGTAGATGAGAATCTAGGGTAATTTTTATTATGGTCCAATCTGTGTAAGCAATACTTGACTGGGCTGTTTTTCTGAGGGCGAAATTCAGTTACCTCCCTTTGCAAAAAGCCAAACATTATCGATGCTTTGAATGTTTTACACCAAACACAGAAAAAGATAAATGAAGAGAAAAACTCTCTGATTAAGATTTAAAATAAAATAAAGAGTGCTGTGCGGCAGTTCGTGTAAGCATAAATAAACAAACGAGTTAAAATTCTTGTCGAACTGCGATAAAAGGTTAAACAAAAAATATATACACATATCAAAACATAAAAGATTAAAAAACAAGCAGACAGAGGTAGGGATTGGCCAAGATCATCGACATTAATGTCTTCAAGGGGCCGTGAAAAGAAAACAAAAATGTTTCGTGTTGAGGGCTTAATTTCCTCCCCCTACCTATTTTGGGGGGGGGGGATTTCTTCAACTATTGGGCTCCACTGTCTAAACAATGAACATCAAATTTATTTTACCTATAAACAATTACTCTAAACTATAAACATCAAATTTATTTTGTGACGTATCATTTCATTTCTCGGCCATTTTTGTTTTCTTTTCACGGCCCCTTGAAGACATTAATGTCGATGATCTTGGCCAATCCCTACCTCTGTCTGCTTGTTTTTTAATCTTTTATGTTTTGATATGTGTTTATATTTTTTGTTTTACCTTTTATCGCAGTTCGACAAGAATTTTAACTCGTTTGTTTATTTAAGATTTAAAATATATCGCCCGAATTCCATTTCTACAATTTAGATGAACACAACTTAATTTCACTGGAACCGGTCAGAATTAAGGATTGATGTCTTCCTAAGAGAAAGCATTGCCTACCAAGTTCGAAGAAGGTTTGGCAAGCACGGCGATGATATTTTCATGTTAGAGGAGAAACAGAAAAGCAGTACCCTGGTTATAACAGAGGATTTTGAAAATCGATCGCTAAAAACATTTCAATCACTTAATGAGTATTACGATATGTTCTGAATATTAATCCTTTTCTTCATTTTTTTTTCAGGCGAGCCAGAAACGGACTGTAAAATTAAGCCACATCTTGCACGTTTTAAGAACTGGGGATCTTATACTTGTCATGGCAAAAGGGTAAGGAAAATATGCATATTTGGAATTGGAGATTTGCCTTTGTTAGCTTCCAGACAAGAATTGTTTGCTAACAAATTTCACTTTAATTACCAGCCAATTACATATAATTGCATGGATGAACTTATATTTAATCGCACAAGAGATGAATATTTTAAAATTCTGAAGTTCGATACAACGATGTACGAGTCACTTGAATATATTAAGAATATTTTATAATAAATTAACTCTATTATTCTATGGAAGTTGGAAGTTTCCATGGGGGATACATATTTTTTGAGGTTACAATCACTATATTAGTGACAATGCTTAATTTTCTACTAAATGTATTAAAAGAATCTGTTCAGACTAGTACCTTGTTACTGTTTGACAGGTAACAAGTACTATGGATGTTTTATTGTTTTTTCCAATGATTTGAAAATGACATTGATCAGTCATCTACCCAAAAGATCTTTCAACACTCTTTTCTAGCTGGCTCTGTGACGGTTGTCATACGTGGAACAGATCATGATTAACCCTTCCGGAGTATCTGATAATCCCACCAGCTTTTGTAGCTGTTCACACTAATAGAGCTTTTGTTTTGTGTCGTTCTTGTTTGTCTTGCAATGAATTTCCCTCAAACCGGTTCTAGGGGCCGTCTGGAACTTACTATGAGGTATGAGCCAAGCTCATTTTTGAAGGCCTGGTGGTGACTTCAAAATGAAGAACAACAATAAAAGCGTTGTTCGTTTCTTTGACTTTGTCATGTTGTTTAAATTTGTTTTCAATTTAAGGATGTTTGCTGGTCATGTTTATGTATTTCTGTCAGATTTTCGGACTTCTCTGGTTTTATCCATTAAAAGGCTTAATAACTTTTTTCCCGGTGACCCCAAAATTTTTTTCCATAATTTCATTTTATACATCTTTTGGAGCATTCTGACAAAATTTAATTCAGTTGGTGTTATTTTGTCACATTCATTATTGGATAAACATTCGTCATGTTAAACCTATGAAAAATGCAGAGGAGTTCAGTTTCCCGCCATTTTTTCAAACACTTGAATCTCAATAGTTACATCGGTAACCTATTAATTTTTTTCACTTAAATTACTTCTCTTACAATTTTCTAACAAAAAATCACATTTAATCGGAATCGTTGTTACTTCAAAGTTGACCAGCGAACATCCTTAAATTGCAGTGTTTTGTTTTGGGTTTTTATTTCTTATGTATCTTGCAGAATTGTTTGAACAGAGAGAGAGAACTTTAAACAGTTACCTTTTCTTATTCTATGTAGATATTTTTAGAACACTTTTGTCACAGAATACCCTTGTTTAACCACAACATTGTAGAAAAAGAAATTCAAATTATGTTTGAGTGATGCATTATAGAGACATCGTGAATTCAGAAATGTTCTCCTTTTGCATAAAAAAAGACGGAACCGGTGTATGTTTCTGTTAAGATTTCTTTATTTTAATCAAATCACTTTTCTCCTTCTTGAGAACTTTTTAGTAGTTTGTCCTCTATCAGCTCCTAGACATATTTGGGTTTATGGATTTCAAACTGTTTTGATTTTATCTGGAGAGACATATGTTGTCTAAATGGCCATTTGAAGAAAGTACATTTTATAGTAACTTCGGTATTTTGTCGTTCATTTCATCGGCAAACTCACATCGAAGCAAAAAGGGTGAAATTTTCTATCAAAATTTCCTAAAGCACATTTGTAACACTTATTAAGACAACATACAAAGTTAAAATAAATTATCAAAATTTTACAAAAACTTCATAAAACTGAAGCACTAGCAGTGTTACCAAAAAGAAATTGACAACCTCTGCCGAGAAAAAAGTCAAACTTTCTGTGCTGCCAGAAGCAGAATTTTTTACTTTTCGTGGTACACAAGGTAGCTTTTGGAAAGTATAACTCACTAAAAGACCTTCCAGGTAGTTAGGTTGATCTTTTGCAATTAAGGCTATTTGGTAGGTATCTATGATAGAAGTCTTGAAGAGACTGATGAAAATAGTATTTGCAAGCTTACCAATGGAAAATATACCCAGTTTGTATAAACAACAATAATAAATTTCTATTCTTTTTATTTACTTATAACACTGGGCATTTCCAAAGTAAAATAAAAAAGCTATAAGAGTGTAATGTAGTACAAAAGCAATGACTTTGTTGGACGTATGGTAAAGGACAACGGCAGTAGAATACCGAAGGAACAAAGGAGTGTAATTTACAAAAATCGAAGTCCAAATACATGGCCAAAACGAGAACACAGAAAACAATGACGTTAAACTAAAAAAACAATAAAGCACAGAAATAGAAAACACAACATTCAAAAACAAAACATTCACAGTGAACTTGAGAGGACATCAGGCACTCCGGAAGGGTAAGCATGTCCTGCTCTCTTAACAGCACCCGTCACACTGTATGTGAGTCAATCTAGAAAAATGTCATAATCGGTAGTCAAATCCGGTAAAACGTGAATCTAGCTGAAAATGTCCGCTTTCATTTTGGATACTGACACGTCATACCTTTGAATCATGTTATGGTGAGAGCCAAAGAATTTCTTGGGGAATATCGCATTTAAACAGAAGAAACATAGATAAATGCTGTCAAAGACTGACTGACTAATGTCAAAATCTGTAAAATAAATTACCTAAAAGTTCCATATGATTTTGATTTTGATCCTATTATAGGGGTTTTGTATAAATATGTGTCATGATTACTATTCCAATAGAACTAAACTTAGTCACAATGGTCCCGTCCCGTCCCAAAAAGGTATCCTGCAGGTCGGTACCACATCGAAGATGGCCACCAGCAGGAACATAGTTCTAACATTGGACCCTATGGGAAAACACTTTCAGAGATCTCAGAAACTACTGGTCCAGTTACAATCAAACTTTGTCAAAATGGTTCTTAGATGGTCCCTTCCAAAAGAGGGTATCCTGCAGGTCCAAACCTCATCAATGATGACCGGCAGCGGGAAACATAATTTGACAAAAACACATTTAGAGATCTTCTCAGAAACTACCAGTCGGTTGATCCAAACTTAGTCGCAACATAGTTTTAACATTGAATGCTTTGGGAAAACGCATTTAAAGATCTTCCTAGAGAAACTAATAGTCCAATAGAAGCAAATTTAGTAACAATGATTATTTGATGGTCCCATTCAAAAGATATCGTGCAGGTCCTTACCTCATCCAAAATGGCCAACAGCAGGTACAATAGTATTTAGTTTGTTCCCATTGGGAAAACACTTTCAAAGATCTCAGAAACTATAGTCCAATTACATAATGTTACAACCAAACTTAGTCACAATGGTCCTCAGATTTCCGTTCCGAAAAGGGTATACATCATTTCCGTACTTCATCTAAGATGGCTGCCAATGAGGAACATAGTTTAAATATTGGACCAAAAAGGCTGCATGAAATTATAAGTGAATAGAATAATGAAAGCAAAATGACTACTGTAGTTTTTATTGGCTAGGCTTTTGTCCCTTGTGAATTTACTCTTTATCCTTTTATCTTTACATTCTTAGGCACAATACCATATTTAAAGAAGAAAATAAAATAGTTTCTATGGCCCAAGTTACAAAAATGAATAAATTAGATGGTCCAGTAATGTATAATGAATTAGAACATACATGTGGTACTTACTTAAATTATAGAGGGTGCATAGATTTAAAATACATGTATTCTATGGTATCAGTCTGAATCTTCTCAAGACTAGTGTGTCTTAGTTATCAGATAATTAAGGTTTTTAAATAGGTGTTTATTTGATTACCAGGTGTGTTTTCAATTATTACCATACTTTGTGAAAATTTACTAAAATTAACCTCAGTAAACAAGTTTTGATTAAATATGCAATGCATTGCAGTGTCTCTGGACTTTTCTATTTGTCTGTCATCCGCGTTTCCTCCTAAACACGTGACTATGTTTTTCGGCCATTGTAGGTGTTTCCTGTTATCTTTTTTATTCTAGTACTTTTCAACCAAACTTGCAAGAATGCTTTAGTATATAATGTAGATATACAGCATGCATTTTTTTCTTTTTGTTTTTTTCCAGACTTTCAAGCTATCTTTCGACTTTGTCATTTAAGCATATTTGAGTCTTGCGGGTATACCCAATTATCCACCCCTCCTTAACCATTCAGTGCTTTTCAACCAAACTTGCAGGGATTTTAAAGCATGTGTAGATATGCACCATTCACTGTGTTTTCCTTTCTATCATTTTTTGTCAGATTGTTAATAATTAAGCTATTTTTGGACTTTGCCATTTTAGCATATTTGAGTTTTAAGGGTAAGCCTCTATTATCCTTAACTCCTTGTACACTGCTTGGTACTTTTCAACCAAACTTTCTGAAATGATTCGTAGTTGTGCACCATGCATTCTGTTTTTCATATCTATAGTGCAGTCATCACGTGTGTTCTGTGAAACAACCATGCATTTTGTTCTTAAAAACTTCATCCTTCCAAAAATAACCGTGGGTTCAAGTCGATGTTTTGCCAATTAGTCAATTTTTAAATTATGTTGTTGGATTTAGGCAGTGTCCAGAAAATGGGGGTACTTGACAATTTTTTTACTTTTCATAAGTTGTCCATTATTATCTGAACATTATTTTTTATGTTACATTGTAGGAAAAAATTATGGGAACCCTCTCTACATCAGCCTAAGATTTTTGCGGAATTATGAACGAAATTTTAAAGCGAGCTTACCAAGAAGGCGTGCTAGCAGTGGTGTCAAGAAAAGGGGTTTCACTCTGCATTGGCTGATCCAGAGTGGGGTTAGAGCCCCCTTTTCCTGGAAAACAAAATTTAAATTTCATGCATTATTTAGGAAAAAAGATCTGCAAAAATGGCATGGATTCTTTCTGGAAGTCGATGTGAATGCCATCGTTTTTCGGAAGCTTGTTCCACCGGTGCTCTACTTATGACACTTTTGATGTGACATACACTTGTTGTCGTTCTGAAATGCTGCTCACTAAACATAAACATGAAAAAATAAATGATTTTAAATTGGAAATAAAAATCGGACCGATAATAATTTGCTTAACAACACCAACAACCAGAAATCACAGAAAGTAAACTGCAAGTTGAACAATTGCTGATTCATAGAAATTAAAAATCCGTGACCGTATGATTGCTATTTTAAGAATTTATATTAGCTAATAGGTGAATTCCGTTAAATTCTAGTCAGAAAGGGGGTTGAGTTCCACTGTTTACAATTTCACGTGTTGCTTTAGTTATCTTTAGTTAATCGGGTTTTCATTCATGCTACTCTATTCGGTATCTTGTTATTTCCTACCGTTAAAAATTAACGAAAAACAGATCAGCGAAATATGCTATTTATCATGGAAACACCTGTGTCTAAAACACGGGGGGGGGGGTCACTTCCTATATAGGAGTATATACAGACGTGCCGCTGGAATGGTCTGTTTTTGCGGTTGTCAACTATATGAATGGGTCGTAATTTATCACATCATGTATATCAATGGGTCGTAAATTAGCCCCAAATGGCCAGAATCTCTAGTGGTTGCTGTAATTAATCAAGTATTTATCATTATTTGATGTTTAAGAACATTTCTGCTGTAAATTAATGGTTTCTTACTACAGTCACACATTTTTACTATACAATTGGGTTGGTTATTTTGGAAATTTAATATATAAATGGGTCGATATTTTGTTTGGGGAACTATATGAAAGGGGGGTATTTTCAAAATGCCAGCGGCAGGCCTGTACCCAATTCCACCTGAAGTAACCCCCC
>MJUU01070554.1:53957-65229 GCA_002080025.1 Modiolus philippinarum
AGATTTTAAAAAGGCGTTTGACAGTGTTGCAAGAAAATTCCTTATACAAAAAATGACCGAAAAGGGGATAGGAGGAAAATTTCTACAATTGACTAAAACACGTATTCAAATACTGAATTTTCGTGTAAATCTGGTAACCATTACAGTGATCCTTTTAGGGATACCCTTGGAGTAAAACAAGGTGACATTTTAAGCCTTTCTTTATTTAACATTTTAATTGATGACATTTCATCATGTTTTAAAAAACCATAACGAAACAATGCCAGCAACAATTGATAAGTTTAAGTTAAACCATTTACTTTACGCTGACGATCTAGTTTTAATATCTGAATCTCCTTCAGGGCTTCAACACTGTATAAACGCCTTAGAATCATATTGTGTACGTTGGAGTCCTAATGTGAACACTGAGAAAACGCAAATTATAACGTTTTCAAAATATCCGAGATTACAGGAAAATTCCCAATATCATATCGGGCCATATAAAAGATTATAAATACCTAGGGATTATGTTTTGCTCAGATGGAAAATTAAATAGAGCATCAGATAATCTTACTGAAAAGGCACGTGAAGCATTCTTCGGTCTAAATTAAAAAATTCCAAACGCAGAGAATCTTTCTGTCAAAAACTGGATTAAATTGTATGATTCGGTTATCTCCCCAATAATAACATATGGCTCAAAGATATGGATTACAGATTTTAAAGTAAAATTGGAAAACGTTGATAACTTATCTTTTGACGAAATTCAAAATTTGATAATGAAATCCATTCTCAGTGTTCATGGTAAGACTTCAAACTTAATTGTACATGCAGAACTTGCAATGTATCCACTATGTTTTAGAATATTCAAACTTCTTTTATTGTTTAATTATTATACTAGGTTAGAAAACTTAAAACAATATGCTGAAAATTCAAATGTCTATAATATACTATACTCAGCATATGAGGAAGATAAAATACTGTAGAACGGAAGTTTTTTCTCTTTCACAAAATTCGTGAATCAAGTAAAATCATCTTTTAGTTTACAGTCTTTTAATATAACCTCACGTGATTTCGGTAATAAGATTAAACTTTTTTACTGTGATAAGTTTTCCCATATTAAAGAAACCGAAGTAGGGAAACTTCGATTTTATAGTAAAATTTGTCCTGGCTTTGAGCTCCAGAAATATCTTATATTTGATTTACACAGAAAATTTCGTTCCAACTTATCAAAACTTAGAATGAGTGCGCATGCTTTGGAAATAGAAACAGGAAGGTATAACCGACCACCCGTTCCTGCTGACCAAAGATTCTGTAAATACTGCAAAAACCTTGTGGAAACTGAAATACATTTTGTTTTTCATTGCAAATATTTCAAGGAAATTAGGGAAAGATATGCTAATGTTTTAAATAATGATTACAGTATATCTGATGAAGAATAAATAAAAGTACTTCTTAACCCATAAAATTTACAAAAAACCAAAGGTATTTGCACATTATTAAATGAAATGTTCACTAGACGTGACGTCGAGTTCAAAAATATATAAGTCTCCTTCCTAAGATGTTGAATATACCAGACATACATGGTTACTCTTTTCTTTTCTTTTTTCCTATTTTTATTTCTATATTGCTGTATTATTCTTGTATATCTTTCTTGTATGTTGTTGCTTATAAATGTACTTGGATCACGAATCACATGTTTTATAACTGTGTTATGTCCAATTAAGTTATTTGATTTGATTTGATTTAATATTAAACCTTGCAGACACAATAAGACCTCCAAGGTTTTGAATTTTAAAGCCATTCAAGGGCACCATGATCTATCCTAACAAGGAACGACATTCCATCTAGAAATGTTTTATAGCAGACGCTATTGCAAGTAATTCACGACGAGTTACGTCATAACTTCGTTCTTGTGTACTCCGACAAGCTTGTACTAAAATTAGCTGTCATGGTCTCTTTGTCATCTTGTATTTGAGATAATTCAGCTTCTATTCCAAAGGAGCTGGCTTCGGTGTCTAATATTTATGTTTTAACTGGTATCCATGGGTACCGAAAATTTGAGCCTACACTAACAAGACACTTTTTGCCACCTGACACTCTCGTGACATTAAATATTTTCACCCTGTTCTGTCAACTTATAAAGGAGTGTGGCTATTTCTGAATAGCCTTTCACATACATGCGGTAGTTCGAGCAGGTTCCAAAAATACTTCTCACATCTTCATGGATTTGAGTTAGTTTAAACCTATTTATTTTGCTCAAAGAACAGACAAATCGGATCAGACACAAGTAAATCATACTTATGAAGTCTTCTCCGTAATACAATAATTAACATATAATATAAGAGCATGCACTTTGATATATACAATTAGTTATAAACAATATTATACTTTACATAAAAAAAATTGAGAACGAAAGGAAATACATTAAATGATGAGTGTGTGTGTGTTTCATTTGCAAACAAAAACTCATGTAATAAGGAATGGTTTAGACTTTCTGATGAATTCATAGACGTGCTTGAAAACAAGTTCATTTTGCTCATTCGAAAGTTGACAGTTTCCAGAGGTTAAAAGTGTTACATCACGGGAAGCCAACTTAATCTGTCGAACAGTTCAGTCCGAATATTTTCATAAAGAGGGCAATCGAAAAGGTAATGATGTACATGTTCATATCTGGCACCACAACGACAAGACGGATTAGCCACTATATTTACCCTAAACAGATCATAATATAAAAAGGATGCCGAACATCTGAGCTGTGCTAATATTGTATTTAACTTCCTTGGCCCATAATAATGGTACTTTGGAACTACGGTCATATCACTCTAATTTTTAGTTTTTCTTTTGAATTCAGAAATGCTATTCCAGAGTACTGGCCATCCAATATTCCGTCGGCTTATACATATTTCCCGATACAAAACAATAGGATCCCGTCGAAGATCAAAAGGTATCTTGCCGAACGTCACTCATTGAAAATCGTACATACATTAAAGTTTTTGATAACGAAAAACTGAAATTCCCGCTTAGTAAAATTATCATTTTCCCCACTTCCCGAACCATTTTTATCTAATTTCACGTATCCCGCTCTACTTCGTTTCCCGTTTTCACGCACAATAATTTGACTTTCACGAGTCACGCTTACAGAAAAACGGTCAATCCAGTGTCACGCTTAGACCCCACTGAGACCCTCTTTAAAAGAAAAGGTTATTAAGACAAAATTAAAGTTAACACCAAAATTTGAAATAAGATGAAGAAGGATAGAAGTTTCTTTACGGAAGACCAAGAACATCCAGAAATACAGTCAAGAGTATCAGCGAAGGTTTGAAAATTTTGAATAGTAGACAAAAATTAGTCAAATTAACAGACCAGTCAGAGTACGACTGGAAAACCGTTACTGAATACGAGACAAATAGCTTGGCGGACGATTCGGGGGGGGGTCAAAAAAGAATCTTGCGAGCAGAAAATAAAACAGCAAGAAAAGCACAAAGTGACAAGAAAAACAAGCAGTTTAGGAATACCCCATACAACACCTCCCAGATTACAAACAGGTTTATTTCACCAGTTACATTCACAATTACTTCGGTATTTTGTTATTTATTACCACTGGGCCGATGCCACTGTTGGTGGACTAGTATTCCGTGAGTATGTTCACCAACCCGGTAGCCAGTAATTCGGTGCTGGCCCGAAAACTGATTTTATTTTAAAACTTGCAATATCTATATTTAAGGCAATTTTGTTAAAACCTAAGGAGTATCTCCCTCATGCATAGCTTTGTCCTTATATGATTTTGGCATTTCTTCTAAACCGTAATTTATTCTCTATCAGCTTTTACACAAATGTCGGTTTATGGATTTTCAAATGATCTGCACTGAAGAGACATGAGTTGTCGAAATGCACATATGCAGAAACTAAATTCACAGTTACTTCGGTATTTTTTATTTACACCAAATGTTCCGGTTCAATGCCCCGGTAAATGCTATGAATGTGAAATGTCTGGTCACTGGAGGATAGTGCATTAGGCAGGTGCTTTAGGTGCATTCGCACAGATGAGTCAAGTTGAAAAGAAAAGTAAACCTGCAAATATTTTTGATTTATCATATAATTGTAATGATGGTGTTAAATTGATTAAGGAAATCAACGAGATGCATTCAAATGCCTCGCCTATTGGAAGATTTAGAGATACATACGAATACTGGCAGTCTATTCACACAAATAACTAAATACCGAAGTGACTGTGAATTTATTTTCTGCATATGCGCATTTCGACAATTTATGTCTATTCAGTGCAGATAAAATCTAAACGTTTGGAAGACCATAAACCAACGATAACATTTTGACCGTTTTACGTCAATGTTACAAGTTTCCTTCAGAGCCAGATAATTTCATATTAAGAAATAACAGATCATATTTAGGTCAAGTAAGAAATTACTTAAATTAGGTTGCATAAGAGAAGTAGAAGCTGTTCCAAAAGTTTGAAATCCTCTTACAGTCGCAAAAAAAGATAAAAAAAATCGACAGGTTCTTGATTGTAGACACATTCATCCATACTTGCATAGACTTAAATTCAAATACAAATATTCAGTAAAAGCAAGTAATATGTACAAAAAGGGGGATTATCTCTTCGCTTATGACCTTCGCTCTGCATATCACAAAATTGAGATTTTCGAAGTCCTTAGGACCTAATAAGGTTTCAGTTGGCATTATAAAAAAAGGAAATTAAATACTATGCTTTTTGTTTTACACTTTGGTATTAGCACAGCTGGTTATATTTTCACGAAACTAGCCAGATCCATAGTAACAATGCTTAGAGGTGAAGGTTTGAAAGTCATCATGTATTTCGATGGTGTAATAGGTGGCGATAATGATATACGCAATGCCCATTTTTGCAGTTGAACTTTCAGAAAATGTTTCATTTCTGCAGGTTTTCTTATAGCAGAAGATAGGTGTAATTGGTTTCCAAGTAATGTAACTTGGTTTGGTTTAGTATGGAACTTAGTTTTTGTTTCAGAGAGAAGAATTAGTAAATTGGTAGAATCTTTAGACGAGATAACAGAATTATTTCACAATAGAGAGAATAAGATCATAGCTAGATTTCTAGCTTCTGTTTTAGGGCAAATTATATCAATGCAAAGGGCAATGGGCCCCGTTGTCAGACTACATATTAGAAGTATGCATGAATGTTTATTGACCAGAGCGGGATGGGACGCTCCAGTTTAAGCAGTGAAGCTGATAGTGAAACAGTTTTTTGGATTGAAGGAGTTTTGAGTTGTTATTACTCCCCTTTGGGTCGTTGTCTCTTTGACACATTCCCCGTTTCAATTCTTTTTTTCTATTTTGGATTGAAGGAAAACGTTTCCATATTGAATGGCAGAGATATGTGCATAGTGACACAGTATTCTTGTATAGTATACAGCGATGCCTCGGGCCCATGGTACGGTGGTTACGTTGTAAACGTGGCACTCACTGAAATAACGGATAGCTGGAATGCTGTAGAATCATTTTAAAGTTCTACATGGAGAGATCTAGAAGCTGTTTTCAAGGTAAGGATGTCTCTGTTAAACACTTTGAAACTGTCAAATGGTATACTGATAATAGGAACATAGAACACATTATAAACAAGGGTAGCAGAAAACACGATTTACAACGAATTGCAGTTATCGCCGACATTGCTAGCTCAAAAATATAACATTATTACCAAAATGGGTATCTAGACAACAAAATATCAGGACTGATACAATAAGTGAAACAGTGGACTGTGAATACATAGTTACTGTGTGACTTTCTTCCCTCGGTATGTCCCGACCCTTACGTGTGTCACACCCTTATCCCAGAAATACCCTTAAGTCGGAAATTTACTCTTACGAGGTACTCTTATCCCTGAAGATTATATTTTATGAAAAAAATGTAACTGAAGAACTGTAAAACTGTTATTTCAGTCGGGAGTAGAAATTATTTTGACAAATTGCAAATTAATAACTGAAATTGGTGTTTAAGTTAGATTGTCATCAAGCATTCATCAAAACAAAAATATAAACGAATTGATAGAAAATAATGCCTCCCGTGTATCTGTTACTTAAAGGAAAGTTTGAAAAAGGAACCAGTTCATTTCCGCGCGTGTCGAGAAGACAGACATGATTTCACTAACACTTCATCAACTGTTTCTTATATATTTATTGATGATTAATGTCAGCTGTCTTGAGGATGAAAAAGAAAAGGTACGTATTGATTAACCTTTTGCATGTCAAATAAAAAAAGCAAAAACAAAACAAAATTGAAATTAAAAGTTTGTGTTGGGACCCCTTTTGTTTTTACACATTATGTGAATTTAATTGCGATTCAGGGAAAATATTCTTAAATCAGACCAAATTCTTTTCACGTTGACTAAAATAGTAAGTTTGTTTACAACGACATGTTCCAAAATGCAGCGTCAAGCTTTGGGGCTCATGATGTTTTTGTCGACAATGTCATGACATGAATATCAGAGTTGTGTTTTTACGACTTGCGTATATACAAGAAGCCAACATGGGTTGTGAAGAGTGTATTCCATCTGTAAGTTATAAAAAAGAATTTAGCGATAAATATAAATAATATAAATACAAGTTAGACTGAAACACGGGGGGGATTTGTAAGCATTCTGTAACTTTAATGTTTTTAAAAAAAAGATTTTTCTGATTCAATTATAGTAACCCCTTTTACACATATTATTTACATATGAGGAGTATAAAAATACATGAATTGGTGTTTTTTTTCACCAGGCAAAATATATGAATGCGGTGGGTGAAAAATATCCGGGCCCACACCCGTAACCGTTGAAAGACCTAGTCCCCTCCCCCCCCCAACATAACTTTACAAAATAATATTCCATCTTTTTACTGAATGCTGAATAATTGTACACAAAAACCTAAAATAACTGAAAACGGCAAGTATCTATGCAGGCATGCAAATAACATATTGTTTTTATTGTGAATAGTATAACATGTACAAAAATGACATTATACACATAATGTCATTTTTGTTTATTTTATATTACTGTCATTTTCTTTTTCTTTGTTATATTTTTAAGACATTGGGTGAGATAATTGAAGTTGATGCATTTCTGTTTTTGGTTTTGTTTTTTTTTTTCGTTGTTTTTGTTAATGTTTGTTTTGCTTGTTGCTGTTTTATGTTGTTTTTTTTGTTTGTTTAGGGGAGGGGGTATTTTTTCACAGATATCTTTTCTTTAAATCTGTACAATATCATCCAATACAAACTCGTAATAAAATACTGGGATTTTAATCATATCAATAAAAATCATGTTAATTAAGATACCACTGCTCAGAACCCTCCTCCTATACTAAACCATTACAAAATAAATAAATCTTTCACCATTTTGTCAATTCTAATTTCTAGTCAATGGAAAGTCATTAATCTAACTATTCGGCAACCTGTTTATGTATTATAAAATCGCTGCCGGTCAAAGTTGATTTTGCGTTCCGAACTAGATTTATTACTTCTGCATCGACACCTATAACGACTTCATTGTTGATAATCTCAAAGAAAAAAAATGTGTTTTATTTAAAATTGAATCATTGGGGAAAATTAAACTAAATTTCCAGCTGAAGGCAGAGCTGGTTAATTATAATAAAGGAATAGTTTAGTAATTTTGTGACGTGATTGTTTCTTTGGCAATCTTTTGTTTGTTTTTATTTCTTTTACATGCTAGGTTGTATTTATTTTGAAACATCTTCCATGTATTTGTTTTTCAAGAAAAAACGTTGTTTTTATTCTTTTTATTAAAGTCATTTATGTGTGTTGCAAATGGTCAAATAAATGTTATGAAAATACATGAACTAAGCTCCCACATTTTATAAAAATCAATTTATCAAATAATTTTCTTTTTAATATATGAGCCCACAAGGGTTCACGCTTTAGTATATATTGGTCATTTGATATTGTGTCACTAGGTCCTTCTGTCGCACGGCCGAATTTCTAGAGGGTACCCGAGGTAAGTAAAGTGAGAACGGAAATTTGGACCAACTTTGCTAAAGCTGGCTGGACCTTTGTAAAATTTGACTTTTATTTGAAAATATAGATTTAAAAGCCAGAAATGTGCATTTATTTTAAGTTTATCTCACTAAACAAATGTCTATCAAACATCATTATGACAACTTGTTATTGGCGTCATGTTGCAGTCTTAACATTAGTTCCAATATTAAATTTAGATCGGCCATGGTGGCCATCTTGAATATCTGATAGCCATATAAATAGCAAACTGTTACGGAATAATCATAATGAAGATCTATCTCAAATTTGGTCTGAGTCAAGTTCCACTGTTTAAAGAAAAAGAAATATATCTACAAAGTTAAACTGAGATCTGTCGAGGTAGTCGTCTTTATTTTCCGATCGGCACCAAAATCAAAAACTGATCCAATCATCTTAAAAAAGGTTTTTGCCAAGTTTGCCTTCATATGGTTCAGTGGGTTCTAAGACAATGTTGTCCGACGTCGTCGAAGCCGACGCCGGACTAAAAGTGATAGCTATAGATCACCTGACCTGTTTATCTCTTTTAAATTTTAACAAAATACATATGGAATATAGGACATTTTGTTTATCACGGCAAGTATCAAGCAAGCCCGTGAGGGCAAGTTTGATGCGTACGCTTGATAAATATGAAAAATAAAGGAAATGGGGTAAATGTCAAGGAGACAACATCCATTATCAAGGTTTAAACGACCCAAAACAAAGTCCGTAACAGAATATATCTTTTATCGGTAATAAACAAAAGGATAAAGAGATTAAAATTCAAGCTGATATGGTTAATATATTGTTTTTTACCATAATTAATGTGAATTCTTCATTCAACGTATTAAGCATATAAACACGACAAGAAGTACAAAAAACGTGACGTCATCATAGTGCTCAAACCGCACGTGACGTCTTCACAGTGACCCAATAATTTCTTCATAGTTTCCAGTTCGGTGATACTGACATTATCAAAAGAAATTCTAACAAATTACCAATAAATTGAAATGGCACGTGCATGCTACGGGCGCCATTCTGTGTATACCCTATAGTTAGTAGTAAGAGTAATAACTAAATTAAATGTGCCGACACAGACGACTTTCCAGTACGTGAATTTTCCCGGAAAATTTTCCAACGTCACAATGTTTAGTGACGCAATTTGCGCCGATTGACCCCAGGTCAACCGGCGCAATTCATTCAAAAAAGGAACTAAGAAAGTGGTCTATTGAAATTAGAATCATCATATCTGCCTATTATATCTACGTACAAAACAGTATAATAAGGTCAGATGCATGAAGGCGATTTGCAAAGAACGAATGGATTATTTATCACCATATACCCATAAACTTCATGTAAGGTTCTTTCAGACATTTTCATTGAAAATCTGTTTTGGATTTGTATACCACGCCGCTAATAAACTAAACGAAGTACTTTATTATGCGCTAACCTACTCAATTAGAAAACAGGTTATGCGAGTAAGAGCAAGTCTGTTGCGCTCAAGTCAGCAATTCTGTTGTGCCTTAGTCCCCGAGTCAGCAAGTCTGTCATCAAGTCAGCAAGTCTGTTGTTCACAAGTCAACAGTTATTATGCCCTAAATTTGTTGTACCCAGTCGGCAAGTCTGTTCATTGGGGGATCCAAAGGGGGGGGGGTCTTGGGGTAGGACCCTCCTTTTTTGGACAATCGTGTATCTTTAATGGATGAATATCATGATGTCTGACAAAGAAGATACCCTAAAAATTTTCGCGCCTCACTCTGCTCTACCAAATTTCCTTTCATTTCTTATCGCCCCCTTTTTTAGCTCACCTGGCTATGTCACGGTGGGCTTTTGCCATCACTTGGCGTCCGGCGTCCGTCGTCCGTCCGTCCGGCGTAAACTTTTCATTCAAAGATCTTCTCCTCTGAAACCACTGGGCAAATTGGTCACAATAGTCCTTGGGTGGTCCCCTTTAAAAAAAGGGTATCCGGCAGGTCCTTACCTCATCCAAGATGGCCGCCAGCGGGGAACATAGTTTTAACATTGGACCCTATGGGTAAACACATTCAGAGATCTTCTTAGAAACAACCAGTCCAGTTACAACCAAACTTAGTCACAATGGTCCTTAGATGGTCCCTTCCAAAAAAGGTATCCGGCAGGTCCGTACCTAATCCAAGATGGCCGCCAGCGGGGAACATAGTTTTAACATTGGACCCTATGGAAAAGACATTCAAAGATCTTCTTCTCAGAAACTACCAGTCCAATTATAACCAAACTTAGTTACAATGGTCCTTAGATGGTCCCTTCCAAAAAAGGTATCCGACAGGTCCTTACCTAATCCAAGATGGCCGCCAGCGGGGAACATAGTTTTATCATTGGACCCTAATGGTAAACACATTCAAAGATCTTCTTCTCAGAAACTACCAGTCCAATTGTAACCAAACTTAGTAACAATGGTCCTTAGATGGTCCCTTCCAAAAAAAGTATGCAGCAGGTCCGTACCTAATCCAAGATGGCCGTCAGCGGGGAACATAGTTTTAACATTGGACCCTATGGGAAAGACATTCAAAGATTTTTTCTCAGAAGCTACCCATCCAGTTATAACCAAACTTAGTCACAATGGTCATTAGATGGTCCCTTCTAAAAAAGGTATCCGACAGCCATTGGGAACATAGTTTTAACATTAGACCCTATGGAATATATATTCAAAGATCTTCTTCTCAGAAACTACTAGTCCAATTAGAACCAATCTAAGCCACAATTGTCCTTAGGTGGTCCCATCCAAAAAATATATCTGGTAGGTCCGTACCTCATCCAAGATGGCCACCATCTGGAACATAGTTTTTACATTGGCCCTATTGATTTTAAGGGGAACCTCTGCCCAAATTTTTGAATTTTTATTTGAAAAGTGGTCTGCATGTTTTAATTTCAGCACTATGTATTACTTTAATTATAAGGGGAACCCCTGCCCAAATTTTTTTTGAATGGTGTTCTGTTATGGNTTGAAATGGATGGTGGATCTTTCGGTTGCCATGGAAACCAAACAAGAATACTGTAATTTTAGAAAAAAAGTATTCTGCTAAATTTCATTTTTCGTTTTTCCTATTGGAAATGCCTTTTATCTGTGTCAGCCATGGTCTATGTGAGCGATACAGACTCTTGAGAGCCTCTTGTTTTTCAAATTGCCTGGATCCGCGCCTTCTGTTGTTCTCTTGAGCTGACTATTGCCCTCGACTATGCCTCGAGTAATAGCAAATGTATCGAAGACAACTTGCTTCATTACTCTCATATCAAGTCAATAAGTAGAAAATATCCTCAA
>MJUU01070554.1:65744-83998 GCA_002080025.1 Modiolus philippinarum
AAAAAAATATAGAAGTACTTTCCTCCCTATCATTATTATTTTTTATACTAAACGTCTAAATTTTCCAAGTTAAATAAAAATGATGAATTAAGTAAAATATTCAACATAATAAATATTATTATATTTGTACTATTATTTCTATGCATAAAGTATTGAAATGTATCATCATATTGCACACTTACTTTAATTGACGTTTACAGGCCACACCCCTTTAACACCCACAATAGATATACCACGCCTTTTTTGTTTGTGATCAGTGACATGAGCCATGTCAATCAAATATAATAAAACAATTATGGCACTTCTATACACCGATTGCGCATTTGCAGGATCGCTCATTATTTTAGCAAAACACGGAGTATTCTGGTACAAAACTGGTTCAAAGACGCTGATAGACGAAGATAGTAATTTCTTCATTTTCATTCAAGTTTCGTTTTTTGTGGGTTGGAATTGTTCCTCGTGGATTTCTTTGTTAGTTGAAAACGAGTTTTTNCCCATATGTTGAATAACAACGTAAGATTCGTTGGTAGAAAATATCAGTCCCTTGCTCCAACGTTGGATGATGTCATTTTTTCCTCCGGTTGACCCCAGATGACCTCGTCTAAATGACGAGTCAAATCCGGAATGGAAAAGATGTGCAACCCTGTATACTCGATCAATATGGGGTTTAACGGAGCGCAAAAGATAATATTGAACTCGGGGTAAACCCTCGTTCAATATTACTTTATTGCTCCGTTAAACCCCATATTGACTCGTAGAAATGCCATAATTGTATATTATTTAAACACATTATTTAAACACATTTACGATCAACATATGGCAGAATCAGGGGTACTTTACTAATTTGAATAGCTGCCATCTTGTAACTCTTGCTTGTCGGCCATATTTAGTTGAAATGCATAGGGGAAATATTGAAATTTTGCAAAATTATCTAATTATACACTTCAGAACATATTTGTCCACATCTAGCAAATTCTACACATTGTTTACTCTATTCTTTACATAAATTCTTATCTGTAATGATGAAAATTTCCGGCCAATTAAGCTTGAAATTCGAAGCGGGATCATGACATTTTGACTGTAGAAGCCATTGTAAAACTGCCGAGTGAGCTATCTTTGACAGAAAAATACACATCAAAGATAAATATGTAGCAAATTTATCCGCATATTACCGTGAAATATAACTCGCATAGATTCATAAACAGTTGTTCCTTTTAAACTTACTCCAGAAAATTCGCGGACAAATTAAATTGAAAATGTGTAATTCCAAGCTTTCCAGCGACCTGAAATCCTTCTACAGACGGGTTTTAACCACAAAATTTCCACAACAAAAATTTTTCATTACGGAAGATAACATTAATACAGTACTTTTAGAAAAGGGACGGGGGTAGTATGGAAATAATCCGGAACACTGAGATGTACTTTCGAAGTTAAACTTAAATAAAGGGAAGTAATTCACCAAAAAGGGGCGTGGTCACGTGATTTCACCTCATGAATAAAATACCCCCGATTCTTCCTCATGATTTGAATTTGTCTTATAGATAACAATTATGAAATGAATGTTCTAAAATTCGGAAACACATAAAGCGCATTTCTGTCAGGGTAGATAATCACATCCATCACAGTGTACACTTCTTTTTCAGTACACATTATTGCATGAAACAGATGGGATAACTCGCCCTTAAAAGTCGGACACGTCCCTTGAGTCGGACATTTTTAAACACTCGTTTTATGCTTTTTTTGATTCAGTATTTATCGAAAGTTCTTCTCTAGTAGTACCAAATAACCTAAGCATGCCAAATCGAGTAAGGAGAATCGCACTGATTTTCCTGTATTAATAACCGTAAGTACCAGTTTTAACTTTTTGCAGAGCGGCATGTTTAAAAAGTTCAGGCAATATTCGACTGGAAATACAAAATGACGAAATCTTTACAGAAGTCAGTCCTGTGGATGGAAAACGTAATTGAAAATGTAAATTTATCAACTTTTTGTAAATTTAGAAATAGTTTGAATAAAATGAAAGAAAATAATGACGCTGATATTCGCCCTTGAGTCGGACATCATTGTCCGACTCAAGGACAACCTTTAAAATGATAAAATGAAGCATTTCATTTCTCATTTGAATGGCAAATCCTTAAGGCTATTTCATCATCTAGCCGTCAGTTAACCGGTATGCTATCATCAAAAATGTTCTTTTCTCTCCGAGGTGGTAGTTAGTTTATCTGAATTGGTTTTGTAAGGAAACATTATATAGAAAAGGGAATGTTTGCATTATCCCAAAATCGGTAAACAATACCGCTGACTTTATTTACCAAGTCCAGTCCTTCGATTTCAGCGTTTGTATAATTATACCTCCACACAACGAAGTTGCGGAGGACTTTTAGTTTTTGACTGGTCCGTCAGTCCGTCCGTCCGTCCGTCTGTCATCAAGTGGGTCAGTGGCGGATCAAGACTTTCTGCTATGAGGGGGCCCGACCCATATATTTATCATAAGAGGGGGCCCGGAACCCAATTTTTCAAAAAAAAAACATAGGAATTTTAAATATGTTCCAATCTAAGGGGGGCCCGGGCCACCCTGGCCCCCCTAAATCCGCCACTGTGGGTACACCATTTGTCCGGATAACCCCTACAGTTTTTAAGCTAGGAAGTTTTTATTTTGCAGGTTGATTGTGCACATATCAAAGATGTGTTTTGATTTTTGATAATTTTCCAGAAAATTACACATTGTTGAACTTTGTCATTTTTTTTGCATTACACATGTATATTACATATAGGGAACATTATTTGTCCGGATAACTCCTCCTTCAGCTTATAAGATATGAAGTTTTTATTTTGCAGGTTGATTGTGCACATATCAAAGAAGTGCCTGCTTCGTGGATTTTGATTTTTGATAATTTTTCAGAAAACTACACATTTTTTTGTCGAACTTTGTCATTTTTAGCAAGATAATGCTTATAATGCTTATAGGATACACCATTTGTCCGGATAAATCCTCCTACAGTTTTTAAGATATTTTACAGGATGATTGTGCATCTGTAAGAGATGTGCAAACTACTTGGATTTCGATTTTGATAATTTTAAGATAATGCAGAATTGATTATCCAATATGTGGGGGCGTGGGGTATGTGAGCTTGCTCACTAAGGTTCTTTAATTTGATTTTGTTGTGAAATTCTTTGATAAATTTGTGCAGATATCTGTTGAAGTCTCCTTGTATGTCAAAAAAGATACTAGTAATTAAAATGATGAAAGAAAAAAACTTTTTTTTCTAACAGTACAGAAAACAAAATGCTATGAACACATTTTTAAGGGGGCATCAATATACTATTGTGATCAAGTTTAGTTCCAATTGGCTTTGTAGTTTCAGATCTTTGAATGCTTTCCTATGTGATGGGAGCATGCCGGACACATTTTTCAAACAGGAAAAAACAGGACTAACTAAAGGCCATTCTGACCAGTTATTGTTCCAGTTGGCCAAGTACTTTCAGAGGAGAAGATCTTTGAATATGTTTCACATAGGGTCCACTCCTAAAATATCTGGTGGCCACCTTGGATGAGATGCCGACTTGCCGAATATATTTTTGAACTTGGACCACCCAAGGACTATTTTGACCAAATTCAGTTCCAATTGGCCTAGCACCTTCAGAGAGATAGATCTTTGAATATGTTTTCCTATAGGGCCAAATGTTAAACTATGTTCCAAACTGACGGCTATCTTGGATTTAATGTGGACTTGCCAGACATATTTTTTTATTGAATGGGGCTAACATAGTAGCTTGCAATTGGTCAAGTACATGTAGTTCCAGAGGAGAAGACCTTTGAATAAAGGATCCAATTTTAAACTTAGTTTCCCCCGGCGGCCATCTTGGATTAGGCATGGACTTACCGGACACAGATTCAAAGGGTACCATCCAAGGACTATTCCGACCAAGTTTCGTTCAAATTTGCCGAGTGGTATGAAAGGAGAATATCTTTGAATGATTAGTTTACGACGGACGCCAAGTGATGACAAAAACTCACCGTGGCATAGCCAGGTGCGCTAAAAGGCAGCATACGATAGACATGAGGTAAAAAATATAATAACAACATCAATAAACCGGAGATGTGATTAATATTTGGACTAGCGCGCTTCATTTAAAATGTCGTTCGGTCCATGCTTTTACATTTAAACAAAACCACAAAATATTGTATTCAATTCTTAAATAAAATGATAGATATTTGTTTAAATGCACATGTTTGAGATACAAGGTCTGTAAAGGATGCGGATAATGGCGGCAATGTTTAAAACAAACCTTATACCAAACTGAATTTTTTTTAAAAAATACGATTTTTGGGGGGGGGGGTTCGGAGCAGAGGTGTCGTATAACATATGTACAGCGCGCATGCGCGACCGAAGTGGATGTTTCCCCAGGTGTAGACCGGAAGTAGTCCTATTTGATGTCTTATTCGGCCATATTGACCGGAAGTGACGCGTTGGATTAACACATGCCACCGCATGGGTGTTGGATAACCTTACAACAGCGCGCATGCACGACCAGAAGTGGTTTATTATCCTAGTTGTAAACCGGAAGTCGAGGATTTTCCATGTTGTATGCTGGAAGTCGGGTATTCCCAAGTCTGAACGACTCGGGCGTGGTCATTCGGATGTTTTCGACAAAATGGTAATTGTATTGTATTTCTAAGGGTGTCTTCTATCAGGTCCCGCGTTCGTAAACGAAGTTAATTTCTTGTTTATCTGTTCGTTTCCGCGTTCGGTCCCAAAATTTTCATACGGGTCTAGGGACGATACGCTATGACTCAAATAAAAGTTATAACATGTACCTACCTGTCCTATAAGGCCCAACTTTGCGAAGCCTCTAGAAAGGTCCAGCCCACATAGCCTAAGTACGTCCCAATTGCCGTTTTCACTTTAAGAACCTAGAGTGCCCTCTGTAAATTCGGTCCCAAAATTTTCGTATGGATCTAGGGTCATACGCTATAGCTTAAATGAAAGCTATTAAATGTACCTACCTGTCATATAATGCCCGACTTTGCGAATCCCCTAGCAAGGACCAGCCCACATAAGCCAAATTGGTCAAAATGGGGGTTTTTCGAAGAAGGGTACCCTCTGTGGATTAGCGATCGAATTTTTCGTATAAGTCTAGGGATCATACGCTATGTGTCAAAAGAAAGCTATAACATGTACCTACCTGCCCTATAAGGCCCAATTTTGCGAAATCCCTAGAAAGGTCAAGCCCACATTACCAAAGCTGGTCCAAATTGCCGTTTTCACTTTACGAACCTAGAGTACCCTCCGTAGATTCGGTCCCAAAATTTTCCTACGGATCATGAAGATGACATTAAACAAAAAAAAATGGTGAATCAATCTTATTACTTTTATACATAGTAACCATTTTTTACCTAATAAAACCACGTTACTTAAGTTTTTGAACAGAATCTGTCCTGTCGAATGCAATGTAGACACCTTAAAATATAAAATTCGTAATTATAAATAGAACGGGCCATTGCTTCGACCTCCAATAGAGCACCATATCAGCTGGTTTAATTAAGAATCAATATAACATATATCTACCCTTATTTTAATTAAAATCTGTATTCTTTTATCATTTTTATTGATCTTTATACAAATTTCCAAGAAATTTGCCGAACGCATCCTTTCTTTTTATGGGCTTGCTCATTGTCGACTAGCAGTTATTGTCGGCTGATATTGTGGACTAGCTTAAAGCTAGTAAATTTTATCTGGGAATTTTCAACTTTGACATTGCAAAAATAAAAAAGTCACAAAAAATGGATTTTTTTTATCCACAGGGTCAGCGAAGAAGAAGTCCGAAGTTTACACAAGCTGAATACAAAGTTTTGTTGAATCTTTTGTCAAGGAGGGAAGTAATTCCTGTAAATGAAAGGACTAATTTAGAAAAGCGAATGTATAAAAAGATGAGTAAATTTCAATTAAAAAAGAACAGGATCACTGACCCATATCTTGGGAAAAAATGGACCGCATACTGATTGATGGAAAAATTGTTTTGGCTTGGGATGAAATAAATAACTGCATAGAAAAATTCTACATGATGACCAAGGCAGATGGAGCTAGAAAAATTTACCATCAAATGAAAGAACATTACTTTGGGATAGGAGAACCACTTATACAAAAATTCATCTCCGAAAACAATCTACAAAGACAGAAACGGCCAATTTTTTCCAACAGGGCACCACTTACCCCAGTTGAAGCTAAACAGCCAATGGAAAGACACCAGATAGACTTGGTTGATATGCGTAATTTTCCAGTTGAGAAAGACGGTATATCCTTCAAGTATATTCTTTCCGTACTTGATGTTTTTACTAGATTCGTATGGTTACGACCATTACCTGATAAAAGCTCCGAAAAAGTTGTATCTAAGCTGAGTGAAATATACTCGGAATTTGGCAGCCCCAAAATCCTTCAAAGCGACCAAGGTTCAGAATCCAAGGGTGTTGTGAAGACACTTTGCAAAGAGAGGAACATAAAACTAATATACAGTTCAAGCCATCACCCCCAGAGCCAAGGAAAGATAGAAAGGTCGCATGGAACGTGGAAGGAAAAAATAAGATTTGACGTTATAAAGACCAGCTCTGGTGGCATTTGTGATTGGGTTTTGAATCTTCCCGAGTTACAAAGTCTGTACAACAACGCAGTACATTCATCTTTGGGAATACCACCTTATGAATGTTTATTTGGAATAAAGCCGAATGCTGTGACGAACAAATGTAATTACACGAACAAAGAACTAGAGGATATAGAAATAGAATTTACAAAGGCGTCAACCGTAACCTCTTGTTCCAGTAAAGACTTGACATAAACCGGTTTAACCCTACCGCTGGCTTTTGCTAGTGCCGGTACCAAGTCCGGCTGTCCCGAGTTCCTATCGTTGTTTATGTTTGTCTTTTGTATTTTTATTGTGGGTTTTTTCTTGTGCAGTTCCTATTTACTTTCTGGCATGTGGCTATGTTTTTCGGCCATTGTAGGTGTTTGCTGTTATCTTTTTTATTCCATTTGACAGAAAGAATTGGTCATGTTAACGTAATCAGAAATCAGGCTTCAGTCCAATCAAAAAAATCTAGTATGAAAAGTCAGAGACGCGGTTTATCCAAATTTCCACCATCAGAGTATAATATTGGCGATGATGTGTATGTAAATGCATAGGTAAAGACAAAAGAGTCGCCAAGGGAGGGTCATCAGTCAAAGCGCCTCGAGTTCTGGCTGCTGTAATAATTGCATGTAATAAACCCCTTTGCAAATATAAAGTTAAATATACAACACTCGAGAAAAAGACTGCAACTGGATGGTTTCGGGTCGATATGCTTACGTCAAGATTGGCAAGCCAAGAGAAGGAAAAGCAACGAAACGCAAAAGAAAACGCAAGAAAGTATACAATTAAATCGCCCGGGGAAAAACAACAGATTGTTGAATTTTTACGTCAACTGAATTATATTATAATGGAAAGTAAAGTAATGGCCGAAGAATACGAGGAAGCCCTAAGGGATAAAATTGTAGCACTTGAAGGTAGTGCAGAAAAGGAAGGTCTTCAAGTCGATAGAGATATACCATGTGATGGCAATTGCATGTTTCATGCATTGTCACAACAACTGTCACGAATAGGGGTCACAATTTCACATACAAGGTTACGTCGTATGATAGTGGACTATTTAAGAAATAATCCTGTGCTTGAAACATCTGACGGAAGAATTGATTTCCGCGACACCGTTGATGATTTCGACTGGCAAGGTTATTTAGACAGAATGGAAGGCGATGGTGAATGGGGCGACAATACTGTTCTGGTTGCTGCAGCCTGTCTATTCCGTGTTCCGATCGCTGTCTTATCAAGTTTGGAAAACTCTCGGCCCATAACAATTACACCACAAATTGTTGCACGCGAACATACTTTATATCTTGGACATTTGGCGGAATTTCATTACCTAAGCTTGATTCCTCGTCAAATTCCATCAAGTGGCGAACACGCTGACAGCTCAGAGCATGACCATTTTTGCCATATTTGTGGGCTGTTTAATTTTAAAAATTGCATACAAAATACTTCGGAAATATTATGCCAACATTGTGGTCTTTTCCATGACACCAAATATTGTCTAACTGATGCAGACGAAATTAAAATAAGCGAATTAAATAATTATGACGAGTGTTCAACAGATTTGAATTCATCTTCAGCCATTCTCACTGCCCGAGAAGAAAATTTTGATTCCGAGGAGGACTTTGAAGTAAGCATTGGCAAGCCTCACAAAGGACCGAATTATTCAACAGATACACTGCCTGAAAATGAAAGTGAAATTCAAACGATTAATGCATTTGATGAAAAATTCGATATCATAAACAAGTGGCTACAGAGCAAGTTACTGGACTTTGAAGATGAGACATTTGGTAAAGGATTTCTTCTATCAAGAGATGAACGATCAATGGTGTTTTATCACTACTTAAAAAATCACGGCTATATATTACCTTTTACGCAAGAGTTAGATGGGGACTTTATACTAATCAACAATGCCTTTATGGATTTGTATGATGACTTTCGATCCTTAATCTCGTCACTTTTTGGCGGTCTTTATGTAGTATATCTCACCTCAGATGTTCGCCGATGGGTTTTGTTATCCAATAACGTCTTTTCCATTTACAACAATTCCATAATTCTTCTTGATGAAGACAATAATTATGAACTTGTCCAGTATTTAGTCAGAACAAGGAACCCTGACCCAGACGACAACCATAGATCAGAAGAAACAGAGGAGGAATAGTCTTTAACTATAAGGGCTTTTACTTGAGGATAGAGACATGGTCTTCTTTTAAGTACATAATAATGATGCAGAGCAATAATTTACAAGTTTTAGCTACGGTAATCATGGAGTCAGTGAAATATTTTAAAAGTTTTTCTTGTTGGTTAATTTTAAAGACACAGTTTCAGAAGCCTTGATTACAAATTAAAATATATATTTTAACTTTTATCAAACTATAATCTTTTCTTATATTATTATCAAATATATTGTATGAGTAGATGATTATCATACCAGATATATCGACACTCATTAATAATTTCGTTAGGGATTGACGCAAGTTTTTCTATGACATTAAAAATACTTAATTACGGTCAACGAAAGTTATACTTGTTATAACTAGTTTTTTGTATATTCTTTTAACCTTCATCTCAACAAACTGTCTTCTTCATTATATATTTTATTTACGTAATAATATGCATTCATTTATCATTTATTTTATTTCTTCTATTTATTTGATTCATTTTATCATATTTTAGTCAGGTATCAGGAGACCTTTCCCTTTTCTTAAAATTTATAGCAATGCCGTTTATTTCTTTGATAAAATTATTACGATACAGGATGAAATAATGTTTTATACTGTGATGTTTTTTGAAAGGATGAATGGAGTAAATGTAGTTCCTTTGTTGATTTACGAAGCAAATCAAGAATTATAGAAGTATTGATATACAGAATGATTCCCCTTAATTCTGAACAACACCAAACACATTTTCTTAAAATTTAATTGTATAGTAAGTACTAGGAGCGACACAAGAAAGTGCAGGTCTAATAAAAACGACGGGAAGAAATTTGAATTACATATTGATGTTACTGTAGTAAATGAATATTGTGGCAACAGTTGCATTTCACTGCCCTTCGTTGTCATATGTTATCGACCGATGCATGCATTATACACTAAATTTTATAATGACGTTTTGGTGCGTCGTGAGTAAAAGACTAAGTTGGTATTTGGACCAAGCTTGTTAATATAGGTACAGTGTGGTGCGTTTTACTGTTGGTTTCTAGTCATACCTTTTCATAACTTAACAAAAAAGGCTCATTGTGGTCTTGTTAATTGTTAGTTTTTAGTCATATCTTTTCATCTCGTGACCCTATATGTTGATTTGGGCATGCACGAAAGCGTATAAGACACGGATCGAAAACGGTCTCAGACTTGGGATGTTTTCGTTTCTGTCTAAAAACGATTGTTACAAACAGAAATTTTAGGAAGTACAAAGTACATTTAAAAGTCATATCACAATTTTTCTAAGAGCAGGCTTATTTAATAGGAGTTGCGATACAATAAAATCGGTCTCATCCTTTAGTATTATAGATAAAAAAGTGATTTGCCAAGACCTTTTTCCCCTTAACCGAATTATATTTATTTTGTATACTTCAAAGATCAAAGTATTGCCATTGAAATCTTTAGCTAAGACTATTGTCAATGGAAGTTTTTCTTTCCGAGGTGAATTGAGTAAATGTTTTATGTAATTTCATACGAAAGAAACAGATATTTCAGTGATAAAAGTAAACTAGTGTAGATTAAAAATTGATACATTTAGCCTTGAACAACAATTTCTTTAATCTCGCCTACGACTATTAAATAAATAATACCTTATATATTGAGCTGTTGCCAAAAGAAAATGAAGGGAGTAAATGTGGTCTCTTCGTTGAATTCGATAAATAATATTTTCCGGGATAAGTAATAAGAATATTTTCCTTCTAAACTATTGTTTTATTTCTCAATAATTTATCATTCTTAATTTTCTTTTAACAATTTATTTTATTCATTTATTTAACATGAGTACTTTGACCTTAACCTGATATGAGAAATTTTGAAATTTTATATTCCACCCTGCCTTTAGCTAAAACCACTGCGTGAATGAAGTAAATGTTCTACAGGTAAAATCATATCAAAATTCAAGGCAAGATTTTTTCCATGCCCCAAACGCGCCTTTTTATCATATTCGAGGAAAGGTATTTCCGGGATAAGAGTTTTATTGTACATTTATACTCTTAACCTTGAACTAAAACAATATTTTCAATCTCGCCTGCGACTAATGCGGTTCATTCATTTGTTAAAGTCAGTTGCCCTGAAACTTGCTGTAAATTTCAGTTTTCCAAGCTTTTTTCATAACACCTTCTGACATTGACCTGAGGTGAATATTATACAGTTACATATAGAATTTGACTTGGTTGTCTTTCAATAATGTTTGAAAAAGTTGGGAGTGTTTCTTTCAGAGGTGAGTTGAGTAAATGTTTTATAAAATTTGATACAACAGAAAAAGATATTTCAGGGATAAAAGTAAACTAGTGTTGATGTAAAATTGATACACTTAGCATTGAACAATTTCTTTAATCTCGCCTACGACTAATGATATAAATAATACCTAGAATATTGAGCTGTTGCCAAAAAAAATAAAGGGGGTGAATGTGGTTTCTTTGCTGAATTCGATAAATAATGTTTTCCGGGATAAGTAATTAAAACATTTTCCTTAATCATGGATAAGACGAAACTATTATTGTAAGATACTTTATCAATTTATTTTCTTTTAACAAGTTATTTTATTCATTTATTTAACAGGAGTACTTCGACCTTAACCTATTTATTGTAATTCTGATCAGAGACATTTTGAACTTTTATATTCCGTCCTGCCTTAAGCAAAAACCACTGTATCAATGGAGTAAATGTTCTGCAGATAAAATCATATCAAAATTCAAGGCAAGATTTTTTTCTTGCCCCCAGACACGCTTTTATACATTTATCACTTGGAATAAGAGAAAAAAGATATTTCCGGGATAAGAGTTTTATTGTACATTAATACTCTTAACCTTGAACTAAAACAATATTTTTAATTTCGCCTGCGACTAATGATAAAGAGAAGGTTAAGAGAACTAATGCGGAGGCTTCAATGGAGGTACATTTTTATTTTCGGTCACCAAGTGGTCGGGACATATAGTTTTACCCTTGTCCGTTCTTCCGTCATTCCTTCCTTCTTCAATAAGTTTTCCAGACTCTTTTCTAAACACCTTGAGATATTAAACTAATTTATGGTATATTAATGTATTTTAATGAGATTCAGAACGAGTTTGAGGTTTGTTGCTGTTCATTCATTTGATAAAGTGATTTGCCCTTAAACTTGCTGTAAATTTCAGTTTTCCAAGCGTTTTTCTTAACACCTTCTGACATTGAACTGACTTTCAATAATCAGGTGAATATTACTGAGTAACATATAGAATTTGAGTTTGGTTGTCTTTCAATGATTTTTGAAAAAGTTGGGCCTCTTTAACTCAGAGAAATTGATATAAATCTAAGTTTTCCAGACATATTTCTAAACGAATTTAGACATTGAACAGATTTTTGGTATGTGGATGTATATTGATGAGTTACAGTTTGTGTCGAGTTGATGTGCCGTTAATTGGTTTTTAGGGGAGATAGGTCCTTATAATAATTTTGTATGGTTCAAAGGTTAAAGTATTGTCATAGAAATTGGAAAATTATGCTAAAACTTCTGAATATTGAAGTTTTTCTTTCAGTGTAGAATGGAGTAAACGCACTATATAATTTGGTATCAGAGAGTAGGATATTTCCGGGATGAGAGTACTAACAAGAGTATTTCCCCCATAACAGAATTTTATTATTTATTTTGTATACTTCAAAGATCAAAGTATAGTCATAGAAATATTAAGCTTGCCTATTGGCAATGGAAGTGTTTCTTTCCGAGGTGAATTGAGTAAATGTTTTATGTAATTTCATACGGAAGAAACAGATATTTCAGTGATAAAAGTAAACAAGTGTAGATCAAAAATTGATACATTTAGCCTTGAACAACAATTTCTTTAATCTCGCCAACGACTAATGAAATAGATAATACCTTATATATTGAGCTGTTGCCAAAAGAAAATGAAGGGAGTAAATGTGGTCTCATCGTTGAATTCGATAAATAATATTTTCCGGGATAAGTAATAAGAATATTTTCCTTCTAAACTATTGTTTTATTTCTCAATAATTTATCATTTTTTAATTTTCTTTTAACAATTTATTTAATTCATCTATTAAACATGAGTACTTTGACCTTAACCTGATATGAGAAATTTTGAAATTTTATATTCCACCCTACCTTTAGCTAAAACCACTGCGTGAATGAAGTAAATGTTCTACAGGTAAAATCATATCAAAATTCAAGGCAAGATTTTTTCCATGCCCCAAACGCGCCTTTTTATCATATTCGAGGAAAGGTATTTCCGGGATAAGAGTTTTATTGTACATTTATACTCTTAACCTTGAACTAAAACAATATTTTCAATCTCGCCTGCGACTAATGCGGAAGAGAAGGTTAAGAGAACTAATGCGGAGGCTTCAATGGAGGTACATTTTTATTTCCGGTCACCAAGTGGTCGGGACATATAGTTTTACCCTTGCCCGTTCTTCCGTCATTCCTTCCTTCTTCAATAAGTTTTCCAGACTCTTTTCTAAACACCTTGAGATATTAAACTAATTTATTGTATATTAATGTATATTAGTGAGTTTCAGAACGAGTTTGAGGTTTGTTGCTGTTCATTCATTTGATAAAGTGATTTGCCCTTAAACTTGCTGTAAATTTCAGTTTTCCAAGCGTTTTTCTTAACACCTTAAGATATTGAACTGACTTTCAATAAGCAGGTGAATATTACTGAGTAACATATAGAATTTGAGTTTGGTTGTCTTTCAATGGTTTTTGAAAAAGTTGGGCCTCTTTAACTTAGAGAAATTGATATAAATCTAAGTTTTCCAGACATATTTCTAAACGAATTTAGACATTGAACAGATTTTTGGTATGTGGATGTATATTAATGAGTTACAGGTTGAGTCGAGTTGATGTGCCGTTAATTGGTTTTTAGGGGAGATAGGTCCTTATAATAATTTTGTATGGTTCAAAGGTAAAAGTATTGTCATAGAAATTGAAATATTATGCTAAAACTTCTGAATATTGAAGTTTTTCTTTCAGTGTAGAATGGAGTAAACGCACTATATAATTTGGTATCAGAGAGTAGGATATTTCCGGGATGAGAGTACAAACAAGAGAACTTTCCCCTTAACAGAATTTTATTATTTATTTTGTATACTTCAAAGATCAAAGTATAGTCATAGAAATATTAAGCTTGCCTATTGGCAATGGAAGTGTTTCTTTCCGAGGTGAATTTAGTAAATGTTTTATATAAATTGATACGAAAGAAAAATATTTCAGGTATAAAAGTAAACAAGTGTTGATGTAAAAATGATAAAACAATTTCTTTAATCTCGCCTACGACTAATGAAATAAATAGTACCTGGAATTTTGAGCTGTTGCCAAAAAAATTGAAGGGAGTGAATTGGGTTTCTTTGTTTAATTCGATAAATAATATTTTCCGGGATAAGTAATTCAAACATTTGCCTTAATCTTGATTAAGATTAAACTATTGTTTTATTGTAAGTGTATATTGCTCCTCGATGATTTATCAATTTATCTAAAAGTATTTTCTTTTAACAATTTATTTTATTCATTTATTTAACAGCAGTACGTCGACCTCAACCGAATTATAGTAATTCTGATAAGAGACATTTTGAAATTTTATATTCCGCCCTGATTTTAGCTAAAACCACCGTATCAATGGAGTGAATGTTCTGCAGATAAATTCATATCAAAGTTCAAGGCAAGATTTTTTTCCTGCCCCAGACGCGCTTCTATATCATTTGGTATTAGAGAAAAAGATATTTCCGGGATAAGAGCTTTATGTATATTAGTACTCTTAACCTTGAGCTAAAACAATATCTTTAATCTCGCCTGCGACTAATGTTAAAGAGAAGGTTAAGAGAATTAATCCGGAGGCTTCGATGGAGGTACATTTTTTTATCTGGTCACCCAGTGTTCGGGACAAATAGTTTTGTTGAAAACTCTGTGCTTAGCAGATTTTGGTTTCACTTTTTGGTCCTTTATAATATCTGTTTTCTATCAATTCTGTCATACTTTTTGATTTTTTGTCTTCTAAATATTTGAAGAGGCATAAGTTGCCGAAATGACCATCTGCAGAACTAAAATTTACTGCAAATTCGTCATTTTATTATTCCATATATTGAATATTTTACTCTGAATTTAAGACAGCATATTAATGAGTTAAATTGCGTTGTGCATATATCTAAACTTGCTAGTGTGACAGTATTTCAGCGACAGACTAGGTAACTTGAGCTAGTCGGCAGTCAGCGACGAGCAGTTTTGACTGTTTTTTCTGAATTACGTTTTGTTTCCTCTTTTTATGTACAAGAAATGGTCAATTAGTTAGTTGTCTACCTGTTTCAGTTTTCACACTATTTGGAAGCAGAATAGAGAAGGCGCCCATAAACCGGTTCAACCCTTACGCTGACTTATTAGTTAGTGCCTGTACCAATTTCAGCTATTCCAAATTACTGCATCTATTAATGACTGTAGTTGTCTTGACTATGTGTAATGTGCTTCTGGAGGGTGTCGCTTGGTGGGGTGTTTTGTTCGTGTTAAGTGTTTCTTGCCATCCCCCTTTAGAATTGATTTTCAGATGTTAGTATAAAGGGATCAAAACTTGATATTTTTTAAAGTCACATATTTATTTTTGAAAATTCAAATGGCATCATCCAGCAAATTCTTTGAGAAAATTTAATATTAAATAACTTATACTAGTTCTTCTTGTCATTGATAGATATGTAGTGTAGAATAAAAAGTAATTAAATTCCGTCTTACGAACGCGCAAATAGTGTATGACAATGTATAATAAACTGTTGACACAGAATATGTCTCGCCTTTCCCATGCATCGCATGAACCTGCACATTGATCTTTAGCTGCAACCATGATAACAAAATGTGGGTCTTAATTTGTGTGCACTACCTGATTGCTAAAATCTTCATATGATTGTTCAAGCATGATAGAGGGGTCAATGTGTATAATCCTCAGGGTGCAACTGCATGCCAAATATCGAGCTGTGGTTGCAAAAGTAAGTGGAGCATGACTGCAGGGTCATAGACATAAAATGCCACTGAAACTGATCTCAATCATGATAATGTAACTGCATACCAAAGATCAATGGGCTACTACTATGAGTGGTTAATGTTGAACGGACCCAAGAAAAAACTTAAACATTTGATAAACAATGCAAAATTTCAAAGTCGGTGGAGCATGACTGCGGAGGCATATACATAAAACGCCACTGAAACTGACCTGTACTGATTCTTATGCAACTGCATACCAAATATCAATGGGTAACTATGAGTGCTTGATGCTAAACAAACACAAGAAAAAAGCTTAAACATTTGAAAAAAAAATCAAAATTTCGAAGTCAATGGAGCATGACTGCGGAGGCATAGACATAAAACGCCAATGAAACTGAGCTGTACTGTTGTTGATGCAACTGCATACCACATATCAATAGGCTAGCCTAGGTGGTTGATGTTAAACAAACCCAAGGAAAAACTTAAACAATTGTGGAAGCCGCCGCCACCGCCGGAATCACCATATACAAGTCTCGCTTTTTTCAACTATCGTCAAAGGCTCGACAAAAACTATGAATGTGATAATATATATATATACATGTAGATGTATGTGTGTGTCTAATAAAAAATACTGTAATTTCCGGGATAAGAGTAATTTACTTATTTAGTTAAGAGTAACGAATTGGAGTTGCCTCCCTTCTCATATAATATAAATTAAAATACATTCTCCCTTTGCAAAGAATGATTTTTCAATATCTATGTAAATTTTTCTAATACGAATATGCTGAGTGCCCCAAAAATATGTTATAGTTAACTGTCAATCATATCAGAACAACCTACATGGAATATTATGTTTCATTGAACAATTTTCCAAGATATTAAAATTTCTGCGATAAGAGTAACTCGTAAGAGTAAATTTCCAACTTAAGGGCAATTCTGGGATAAGTGTATGACAAACGTATTTTATTGTTCAATAACAAAATTAAACAATTGGACTGGACACAAGTTTTGCAACTTAGAATTTCCCTCTCCGATACATACACAAATTACACATATTTGAACACTATATACATCAATTTATATAAACAAAATTTCTAATAAAAGAAGACAAAGAGAAAGAAAAAAAATAGAATTCAAGAAAAAGTAGGAAAATAATAGAAATAATATTCTGATATAGCCATGTCAGTGAAGCGTATAATTAGTATTTGAACAAGTCAAGTACACCCTTCTGATTTATTGAACACGTGGAATATAAAGTGACGATCTGTGTACTGTCGATTAAAAGTGCAACTATACTCATATTGGATTATATTATTGTTATAATTATGGATTCTTCTGTATAAGTAAGTTGAATTTAATTAACCAAGTTTGTAACAATTTAAGTACTCTATTAATCATTACGCTTCGCTGATAAGATATTATCAAAAGATGTCGTTGTATTGTTGTTGTTTACGGGAGACGAAAGTACATTTTAATCACAAAAAAACATTTGATATATTTAAATAAGAATGTAGTTGTTTAAGGAAATAATTATTTTGGAAATCGTTTGGTGTCTTTAAGGAACCAATGAACTTTTGAAAAAATTGCCATGTTTATTTCATCATGAAGTTGTTCATTTCCATGCAGTAAAATGCTTTTATTTATTTCCAGTCCGCCAAGATCCAATGTATTAAGTTCCGTAAATAAAACATTTCTTTCGACAGAATATTTTACACAATCTAATAAATAATGTTCAACATTTTCATTAATATATCCACATGAGCAAGAAGCATTATGTACTAAATTTGAATGAAACAGATCTCCATTTAATGAACTACAATTGTTACGCAATCTTGTATGTAACACATTCAACTGCCTATCGCCGCTGTAGAAATATTTACGTTTTTTAAGTGATAGAAAATACTTTTGGTGGAGTTTAAACTTAAAAGCCGAAAAAGTTGGCAGTTGACGCAAGTTCAGATCCAATGAATTCCATTCTTTTATTACAGCAGGAAAGTATGATCGCTGATACAATGACAATCTATGAATTGGTTGTGAAATATTTTGGCTATTCCTTAAATTGTAGGGATTTGTTTCAGCAACTGTAGGTGGAACTTGCTCTGTTAAGTAATCAGGTGTTTGATTATTCAAAATTTTATAAAATAACAGTAATTTTTTAACTTCCCGTCTTGTTTCGAGTTTTTCCCAACCAATTTCATTATAGATAGAGTTTATACTAGCAAAAGATGGAAGTCCAGTAACAATTCGTGCTGCCTCTAGCTGTACCTTTTCTAGTCGATTTGAATTTACTTGTCCACAATTGTCCCATACTTCCGATGAATATTCTAAAATTGGTCTTATAAATGTAATATATATTTTCTCTAAGTATTCCCTTTTTAATTTGTATTTCAATTTTCTTAAAACATTAAGTTGCTTCGAAGCAGTTTCTATTATCCTATCAATATGTTTATTCCACTTACAGTCGCTGCTAAACACAACCCCAA